>VZRS01011291.1:73325-149684 GCA_013398055.1 Ifrita kowaldi
AGCGCGGGCGGCGGGGGCCCGGCGGGGAGCGGGGGGCCGAGACGAGGGGCCGCCGCGGCGCCTGGGGCTGGGTTGGATATTCACTTGCTGGGTCCCGCTGGAGCGGTTTGCTGCTCGTGGTGCAGCCCGCAGGAGTAGGGTTTCCCTTTCCTTTGGACTGCGGGGGTCCGAACGAACGCTTCATGTACCCTCTTCCTCGTGCATGCCGCAGTAACTCATTTAACAGTGTATCTGCTGTAAGGAAAACCCCCCACTGTATTGTAAGATCAGTGTAGAATCGGAACCAAACTTTGCTTAGAAACGTGTTCGAGACCAGCCTGCAGGTGTCTTTAGCAGCTTGCAGCAGGGCGGGCGGCGGCTTCTCCCCGTGCCGGGGTAGAAGAGCTACAGCCCCGCAGGTACCTTTGCGCTGCAGGGATCACCTCTGACGTGATGGGTAAGGGCTGCCCGAGCTTCCTGAGAGCCCTGCGTTTGCTGGAGGTGGAAGGAGTGAGGGACGATTTGCTGAATGTAATATGTTTGCCCTGGAAACCCAACTGAAATGGCGCTCATTAGTCTGACAAAAATTATAGTATCTTTAATCACCACGTATTCCTGTTTCAGAAGACAGTTCTTTCTGTGTCAAACTGGCCTCTATCGCTGCTAAACTGCAGAATATTGTTGACTGAGAGAGAAGAATGCAGCCTGCTGATTTACGTAATACTGCCTAAATGCTTGGGTTTGCTTGTGGGACCATCATTGAAAGGGTGAATGATCCTGACTGAGGTCTGAAAAGGTGGCATATTGGGTTACACGTTATATCTGTGCTTCTGTCAGACAGCTGACTACTTCAGAAGAAATTATTAAACTACATCCCATCAAAAATTCTCCTTAAATCAAGAGCTTAATAAAATACACATATGGCTTTTCCATTAAATCCTACAAAATCTACAAAAGAATTTTGGAGTATTACACTTTTCCTGTAGATGTCTCAGCTTTAAGCACGAGATTTTCTGAACTTTTCCTCATGTGCTGCATATGACTGTGACATTCATCGAATTAAATTTGATTTATTTTATATCTTCAGAAAATGCAGCACTCAGTTACACAAAGCTGCAGTTAAGATCCTTAATCCTGCACTCAATATTCACACCTAATTACTTTATGTGAGTCTCTCCATTGACTTCACTGGGGTTTCTCACAAACAAGGGAATGCACATTCTACTGCTTATGAGCTGGGACTCGGGGACCCAGCTGTGATGGTAAAAGATGTTTTAGTCAGTCTAGGCAAACTAGGAAAAGGCTAATCAGATCTAAATACTCTCTCGTGACTTATAAACCATCTCCATAGCAGGGTAAAACAGTAAGTACTATTTAATTATAATGTGGGTATCACTAACAAGCTCTTTTTATACAGTATACTCATTGTTAGTGCTTTCATTATGAGCAAAGAGTATTTGGCATGGAGTGGGTTTAATCCCCAAATTATTGGTTTACAGTGGTGCTGGTAATAGGGTCAGTGTGACTTTGCAAATAACAGTGAGAACTGTTGTGTCCTGGTTTTTTTCAAACCTTTCTTTTTGCAGTTAAGAGTGTTATGGTTTGTGACTGTTTCAGAGACAAAATGAAGCAGCCTACGTGTGTATCATATGTCATATAATGTATGCTTTCATTTAAATCCCTACTCTGCATGCTAAAAGTGCATTTTCTCAGTTTTCCCATGCTACTCTTCTGGGAACATTGTGGAAACTCTGATGTCTAGATGAGATTCAGTACCAGAAAGTGCAAATGAGTCTTCCTCAAAAGAACAAGATAATGAAAAGGTCTATTGTCCAAGTGGCAACTGAAGAAAATCATAGCATGGAGATTGATGCTGTCATAAAATAAGAATTCCCACTGCTAGAACTTGCTGTCTGACCACTGGAAACTATGCAGAGTAAACCGTATTATGGATGTACTGTTCTATAGCACCACTATTAACTTTTATGTGGTGAGTTTCTGAAGTTACTGAAATGGTCGTCAGCTTCTTCTCTGAGCAGGGGTTGGACCTGATGGCTTACAGAGGTCCTTTCTGACCTAAATCATTCTATGGTTATATGATTTAACAGTTATTCATTTTACAACAGTGATACCAGGAAGTCTGTATGTCATTTAGATGGATGACTTAAAATTAAGTAACAGATCCCTTAGTCTTCTTCATTTCATTAGAACTGTAGAAAATTAAATTATATATGTAGTACATTTACTCTAAGCCCTTCAGATAACAGTCTGTTGTGTAGAAGTCCTACCATGATACTTACACCTGACAATAAAATTGAATACTGATCTCTGCTCTTTCTGGTATGTTTTGGTGTCTGTACTCATCAGTTCACGTGTGTGCTTATCTGTCCTCTGTGCTTGGATAGGGAAAGGACAGCTCCTTTCCCCATCCTCAGCACTCTTTGGACAGCTTTCAGGATATGGTTGCCCTCTTGTATCCCATAGCACCTTCAGCTGTGCTCTGCACATGGGTATCATGTACAGTGTTGGGTTTGTGGGAATATTTGGCTGACTACCAAATGCCATTCACCTTCCCTGCTGCTCTGTAATGCATTTTGGGTCTTCCCTGTACTGTTTGAAAATCTGAGTTAATTTACTCCACTGTCACATTTGATTTTATTAGTCCAAGTTACAACTCCGCTGTGGGATTTTGTAGCAGCAGCTGGAATAAATAGGTACTGGTGGAGATTCAGCCACAGCCTAATTCCTCAGCAAGGCAGGGGAATCTCTCAGTACAGAAAGCATTGGAATATCCCTTTAGTTGCCAGGGTAGGGATATGTGCTGGATGAGGAGGACTGTATGGAAGCATAGGAGACAAAGGTGAAAGACTTAGTGAGTCTTTGGTTGTCACCCTGTCCCCACCACTATGCAGACACATCTGGAACAGACATATTGCTATCACATGCTAGGACCATGCCCTTCTGCAGACATGAAACAACAGCCTTTGGCCATGAAGCTTCATGGACCCATGCAAACAATTTGTCCCAGTCTTCTTGCACTGGAGTACACAACTTATGGTCCTAAATCCACTGCAGATTCAGGTTACTTGCACTGTCTGGAGACTCATTATTTCAGATTGATAGAAGACTGCAGTTGCCAGGTCAACAGTTACTTTTGTTACTGTGGTGGCTTGTGGCGCTACTGTGAAAGCTGTTTGTAATTGGGTTGGCTGTCTCAGAATAGACCAGAATTACTAATTGACTTTCAGATAATGAGTTTCCCAGATTTATCTCATACTACTGACAGCATGAATGGTCAAAGTTAGCCTCTTAAAAGGAGCTAAAGAATGTGTTAACAAGTGAGTGCTGCTTTGCAGGACATGGTGCAGTTGTGGGTTGGTTTACGTGCACCTAGTGTCTGCCATCAGGGTTGAGCAGCATGTGAGGAACTTACAAACTTACAGCACCTGCAACCTCATTTCTTCTTGGTGATTTAACCCTATTGGTGAAATGCAGTTGACAGTCATGATTTAGAAAAGGTCTACCTGTCCCGTGCTGCTAAGTCTAGCGAAGCCCTCCTCATGCAGCAAGGAGTCACAGAAAATCCAGTCCACCACTTGGTGGAACAGGATGACAGTAGAGTGCTCCTTTGTAACGATGAAGGCAAGATGGTGCTTCTTGCTGATGTGCAAAATATCACCCTCCCAATTGTGGCCACCTGCCCTCATACAATACCTGCATGGCTAGGGACAGATGTTTTATGATGTCGGACTCTGTGGGCCTCTGTAGCTGTTTTTTAGAACTGGAAAATGCCTGTGTCAGCATCTGGTCCAGAAAGACAGAGGAAATGGCTAATACTCTGTCCTGATGCCCGTGCCACACAGGGTGATTTTAATGAGTAGTGAACTAGTAATGCATGTGCTGGCTTGTGGATAGTGAAATACTTTGGAACATACTGTAACTGATAGTTAAAAGGGCTTTACAGTGTCTGCAGTCCTTTTTTTATTAATTTCTGAGATGGTGGGATTGAGGAGGAGGTATTTTGTGGCTTTCATGCAATAAGACCTCATTTCTTTTTCCAAGTAGCTCACCATGCTTGCTAATTCGGGGACATAGACTCTGATTTTATTGACTTACATAGATTGCTTGCAGTTCATTTACCTTCAGTAAAAGCTTTTGCTTTGATCACAGTTTCCTGTTATCTTAAAAATGGGTAGATAATAAGGAATGCTGAAAGAACTTCAGAATGGTTCTCTTCTACGCACTTATGTTCTCTATAACTTAAAAATGCTGAGGTTAGGTCTGCTGGCAGCTTAATGAAAGTAAATGGCTGTCTCTTTTAACTACGAAACAAGAAAAGCTGAAGGCAACCTCTTTAGTGCTAACTGCTGCCTCTGGTGCTTTTTTGTTTTCCCTTTCCCTCCCATCTATGATGATAAATCATGTAGCGTTTAAGAGAGGGGATACGCTTTGCAGGTGTTGATGTTCCATGTAACTACTGAGAATTTCCCCTTCTGTGCATTGTGCCAGTTTTGGTGGTAGCTGGAGAAGGTGGAGAGGTAGGGATTTGTGGAGTTTACGTTTCTGATCTAGCCTTGGAAGGAAACTTGAACTGCAAGACAAGGAGGGAGACCATACAGAGGAGCAGAAGGCATGAGCTGAAACATATTACTACCCTAGTTTTCCAATTTCTTTTTCAGCATGATCTGCTCAGCAAAGACAGGTACATTTTTAAGGTACTTGAATGAAAAAAAGGTGGTCTTCTAGGCCAGTGGAGGAGTTTCCTGATTCTCTGTAAAAGAAGTTTTCCTGAAGTGGGATAAAAGATGGAAGGACACTGACTTCAGCACAAGCCACAGAGCATCTCTTTTCCGTTGCTATTATTTAAGAGTTATCAGAGTGAAGAGGACAAATATTAATAACCAGCACCATGCAGGAGAAGGTCACTGATTTATCATCATTGACACTGAATAGTCAGTAGTGTCTCCGTCCAAAATAGCCATCAATCCCTTATGAGGAGACTTCCATGGAAAGATATTTGAAAGCATAGAAACAGGCTTGTATTGTTTCACTGCTGTTGAGCAAAGGAAATAGGTATTTTAAAGATGAAATCTCAATTTTATATTTCAGTATTCCTACACTGTAGTTCATGAAAATCCGTAACAGTGCATCAGAAAAATTACTGTTATAGATGGGTATATGGCTGAGCAAGCACAGGTAAAACTGATGAGAACACACCACAGCAATATTCAGCTCTTGACTAGCAGCCAGTTAGGGAGCGAGGGAAGCCTTAAAAGAACACAGAGCCTGTCTGTTTATTTGCCGTCTTCTAGGGGAATCTCCTTTTATGCCAAACTTCTTTAGACAGCTGCAGATACGGCAAGCAGCCCTCACCAGATTGTACCTCTGTGAGCAGCAGTTGTCTCTTCTCTGTTAGCAGCTTCTTCACATGTCCAGCACAGCACTGTGCTGCACTGAGTGCTCCAAGGCTGCTGTGAAAGCCCTACCGTTCTTCCTCTCACCGTGGGTAGAGGAGTGGAGCAGTAGAAGCTGGTGAATCTGGTGCTCAGCGTGGTAGAGCCCCATGGATTGCCACACCTCCTCTTGCTGTTTTTTTCTTTTGAGCTGTTCAGGATGTTTGTCTTGCAGTGGTCTTGGGTCTGCCCAGGGGAGTTGGTTCCCAATGGTATAGTGCTGACAGCTGGAATCAAAGTGCCCGAAACATATTCTCTAGGTAGCCACAAAAATGAGACTTTGTAAGTTTGGTACTTTGGGAATGTGTTCTCAGCTGGTAGAGCAAGGGTTAACCAACAGTGGGAAGATAGAGAGGGCTGTGGCAGAAGGGCTTAGCCTGCTGGGAAGAGGAGGTGTTAAATTCCAAATGTGGTGCAGTAAACACCATCCAGCTTCTAGAGTGAAGACAGGAGAACTTGCAGAAGACCCAGAAGATGAACAGAGAACCGTGGGAGGACTGTGTGTGGAGCAACCATGCAACCACAATACAGACTGGTCATGTAAAAATGCAAGCAGCAGTGGACACAAATATGTACCTGGAACTAGAGCAAAGCACACAAATCCGGGCTGTCATCACCTCAGGAAAGCAGCACAGAAGCTTTCAGTGTGGATCAAAGAGTGACAGCAGGCTTGGATCAGTGTATGTAATCACATATACAACCTTTGGCTTTGGGAATTTGGGTTTGGATGGTTGTTTTTTCTTTTTCCTCCCCACTGAAAATTGATATAATTTTTCTTACATTTTTATTTTAGATTGTATGTATTTTTTTTTAAGATGAGGCAATTAAAGCTCTTCTCTGTTAAGTATCACTTTCGTTTAAAACAATATTTTAAAACACTGTTTGTGAGGGCAGGATTGTGTTCATAGTAGATTTTTTTTAGCAAGAGTTTTTGGTGGATCTCTAGATTTATTTTCTGATTATCAGACTAGTAGAGATACTGAGATCTGAGGATCTAAGGTTTCTGAATCATAAGTAAATACTATTGAACAATATGTTATTCAGAGTGGTTCTGTTTCTTTAGTCTTCCAACCTTACTTTTCAAAGGGGCTGGTAAAAATTACACTAAATTGAAAATGTACTGCTTTCATGTATTTCAGAATTCAGTGGTAGCTAATGAATGTTTATGGAGACATTTCAGTTTATATGGTCAGTTAATCATATAATATTTGCATGCTGTGTAAACATTTTCCTAACAGAATTCAAAGACTTCACAGCAAATAAGCACTTTTTTTTCCCTTATTTCTGGAGTTGCTTATGGACAGCTGTGAGTGTAGTGAATTTGAAACTATGACCAAATATCAAAAATTCCTACAAAGGTATAAAATATTTTAAGTGTCAGAATGTGGGAGGGCTTAGTTTGGGGTGGGACTGTCCTGAAGACACTGCTTTATCACCATTTCCTTTGGCACCATGCTGTTACTGGCTCATTTAGCAATGTGTTGTGAAGGCTCTGCCGCATTGTCCTTGGTTCTTCTTTAACACCATCAGGCACAGCTAAAATGGCTTTACTTAGAGTTTAGTGCCATCTTCACAGCTGTTTAGGGTGGATAGAAAGGAGGGGTGAGTTAGGCCTCTGATAAGTAGGTAAGAGCCAGGAAACCCTCTTGAACATTCTGTTCATGCCTAGTTCCTGTAACAGCCTTGCAAGGAGGGTATTTCTCTACTCTCCTTAGCCCTGAGAGCATGGCTAGTGTTTTTCTAAAACATTGGTGCTAGAATTGGCAGGTCCGTTTGCCTCCTGTGCTGAAGGAACAGGCCTGAGTGAGAGGAGACCCCCTGGCACAGCCCTGTGTGTGTTGATGTTCTGAGGAGTGAAGAGACCACCTGGGCTTGGTAATCTCCACAGTAACAACTGCTGCCTGTTGCCTCCAGCGAAACTTAGTCCCATTTCCAGTGGTGTGTACTGTTTCCAGTGTGCATCCGTTTCTGACTAGAAAAACTCTAGCAATAATACCATCCAGATGCCCAGAAATTTAATTTTTTTTGTGGTCATTTTTATAAACACCAGCTATTTCCATCTCTTTCCAAGTTTGAATGTCCTTAAATTACTGGATAATACCGAACATTGAAGTAAGGCTGGGCATTTTGAGAGCAAAGACTCATTTTGGCATATGCACCAGAACATTGTGTTTGCATTTGGGGTTGCTGACTAGGATACACAAAAGGAAAAATAGATTGATAGTCAGAAAAATACATTATGTATAATGGTTGTGTGGGACAGACTGAAAAATAATGAACAAAGTATCTTTATTAGAGAGAAAATATTTATTCAGAATTTTCCTTTCTGCCAGTGAATACCTTATGGTGGGAAAGAAAATAAATTATCTTTCAGAACTGAAGCATAGTTGCCTTCTGTTACATATCTGCTTATCAGGTTTAGGGCCCTGTTAAAATTGTTTTCAATGTCTTAGTTACTTCACAAAGAATTACTGTTAAAATTTGCACTGCTTCAGAAGTTCCACTCAAATTCAGTTAGAACAGTTCTTTCTTGTGAAAGTGGGTGGTTTTATCCATCTCTTGCACACCTAGGGGAGCTCTTTACTAAGTTTCATCATATCACCCACTCCAAGACTGAATTTAGCTCCTGTGGGATGCTCAACCACAACAACAAAGTTTTGGGGGAAGGTAGAAGGAGTCTCCATCTGAGGAAGCCACCAATGGGGAACACAGCCAGAAAATGAGTCTGTAGCATGTCAATCTTTGTTTTCTGTTCTGTGGCAGACTCAGAGTCAGCTTTTCATGATGCATTAACCAGCTCCTGGTCAGGAATAATCTCTTAATGTAAGAATTTTGCCTGTCAATTTGTTCTTCTGTGTGATAAAATTTCTCCAGAACCTATGGCGAACTCCTTGCCAGTCCTCAGGAGCCTATTCCTGTAAAAAAGATTAATCTTGCACTGTTATCTTCATGTTAGTAACTACGGACTGTCTTCTGAAAAGGAAGCATGAGTTGTCACCAGTTCACATTTAGAGTTGCTGTTTCTGAAATACATTTTCTTCTCTCTATTTTAATTCTCCAAGATTTTCTGAATCAAAAATCCCTCAGATTACAGGAACCATTAAACTTCTGAAAAAAAAAAGGGAATACTGAGTGGAATAACAAAAATATATTTGTGTCCTCCTCAAACCTTTTTATGCTGACAGAGTGAAACAAAGTTCCTTTTCTTGCTTTAAAAATAGTTGATTATTATGAATTGTTGTCGATGTTAACTATGGACTTCAACTAACAGATTGTTATCTATGGACTATCTATGGACTTCAACTAACAGATTCTATACAGGGACTGCCAACTGCTACATTATTATATAGACCTTATTTCTTGAAGTTATAGGCATTATTCCATGCCAGTGTGTCTGCATGTTTGTGGTGGAAGGGAAGCAATGCTGCTGGGTGACTGATGTGGTTGGAGTGCATCCTTTTATGTAATCAAAGAACTTATCTCCTTCTCTCCTGTATTGCAGTTTTACATCCTTGTGTGTCCTTCTGTTTCTTGAAGATGAAGAAAATGATTGCATGTTTCTTTCTGCTATTTGTACATGCTCTGCTTTCCACTGTCATGGCAAAAGATCTCCCTGGAAGACATTTTACCCGAAGAAGGGATGTTAACACACAATCTCTACTGGGTAAGTTACACACAAAATACCCCAAACACCACTACCAAAAGCTGTCTCAAATACAAATTATAAAAGGCATAAGCAGCTGGCCAAACCTTGGCTGAACTAGTTTATAAGAAAAAGGAGATTTTCATTTGCCAGCAGGTATGTGATAAAGTTTGTTGACCAGGTAGCAGCTGTTAAAAGAAGGTGTTCAGTTTTGGGGTACCAGATTTACTTTATGTAAGTGATATGAAATAAATATTTGCTACAGGACTGTTGGCTTGAAAAAAGGAAACAACTTTATTTTAGACATTCTCAATGTTTAGAGAAAATACCTGCTGGTCCATGGAGGTTCTGTCAAATGTGCCTTTTACCATGCTGGAAGGTTTTACCATGCTGGAAGGTCTATATGTGTGTAATGTACATAAAGATGATTGACTGGAAATCTGTGGCTATTGAAATGAGGCTTGTCATTACAGTACTTGATGCTAATCCCTTCATTTTTTCAGATTTATTTACAATGAGTAGCTTATTTTACAATAAGTAATTTTTTATAATGAGCTAATTTTTTTCTCTTTTGCCAAAAATCTTAGGACAGGATGTATCAGTTTCAGCTTGTAGGCTGTCATATTTTAAAACATAAGGCTTATCTCTTCCTTGTTGGTCATCACCTCTGCATCACTAAGAAGTCAACTTTTTCATCTCCTGACAGTTTGTGACTTAGAATAACTGTCTTTTGCTAATTGTTTAAAGTAATTGCCAGGAAAACACAGTGTGGATGGGGTTTGGACACAGCCTATCCCTAGGGATTAATGATTGACATCAGTAGTAGATTTCATCAGATACCTTTCTCCAGCCACTGGGAGATGGTAAGTGGACTCAATAAAGGTCATATAACCTAAGTGAACATGAGGAATGTGAAATGTCCTGCAGAAGATATATTGGGAAGAAAGAAGAAAGAAAGAATATGGGAGAATGGGTGACAGAGAGGAGAGCACCAAGTTTTATCAGTGAAACACTTCTCTAAAAAAAATGTAATCCTTCAAATAATGTAAAACTTCATAAAGTACCATTCACATCTGTTAACTTAAAAACACCACTTTTCAGTTCCAATAGGACAAATTTAAAACAAAAGACAAAAGATTTCCATTTCTTATTCATCCTCCCCAAAACTAATAGATGTGGTCTTGAAACACTTGGGGTTCTGCCACTGAAGGCTGAAAACCACAGCTCTGAGATCTAATTCACAAAACCCCATGGATATAGAACAACAAAGAGAAATGCCCACATGCACACCTTACTTAAGAATCTCAAACTTTCTAAAATCTTAAATTCTAAAATTTGATTATATAGCAACTCTTCCCGAATATTTTAGGGTTCCTAGCAAATACCCTAAGTGAGCTTATTACTTAAGAAAGAAACTGCCTGTCTCTCTAGGAAATGAGTGCAAAGGCAAGGTGTTATGTGGAGAAACTGTAAGTGTTACATTTCTCAGTTGCCATTTTACCTGTGATTTTTAAAAATTCCTTTTATAGCCTCTTTTTCAAATTTAAATAGTGGAAAATATATGAAAGGGATTAGCACCCAGTATAAATCAAAATTTGTAGATTAAATTATTTATTTCTTCTTTCAAAAGCCAAGAGATTTCTGGTCCCTGTATTTGGAAACCTCTGGATCCCTACTCAGTTTGGCATGTGCAGGATGCAAACAGTTCTCGCTAAAGGAACCTTTTCAAGACATTAAATGATGCAAAAAACTTGGAACATTCTCTGATCCAGCCCATAAAAGTACGTGGCAGTTTGGAGTCAGACTCTTGGGCCTTGCATTCTGTTTCAAGAAATTAGGCCACTTGCTTCAGGTTCAGCAATGGATAGAAACAGTGGCATGGTAAAAACATCCCTCTCTGTAAAGAACAGAATGTAAAATGCCACTGTGCTGGAAAGCTGAGTGTTCCTTAAATGGCGTGAGAAAGAACAGGGCCAAAACACGATCTCAGTGACATCAAGTCAACAGACTTAATAAAATCACTCCAGAATTCCAGCAATTGAACAGGGATTAGAAGTTGTCACATTCTATATAGTATGCATATTATAAGTAGTGGTGGTGATGACAATTGCTGCTGTTGTGTAAAGACTTGCTTGGCAGGCAAAAGGGAGCAAAATAGCTGTGAAGAACCAACAGGTACCTGGAAAAGTAATAAAAGTTAAGGTTGGGGGTTGGGTGTTTTTTTTGGATGGAAGTCTCTTTTTCAGGACTATAATGAAGATTTATGCTATGTAAGTATAGCATGAAAATAATTTTATTCCTTTTTTCTTCATTTCACCATTTTTAAAACAAAACTGTATTGCTGTGATAACTATTTACTGGTAAAATACCAGTAGTGTCCATGTTCAGAAGTAAAAGTCATTGCTCTCGGAAACTGACAAGTTAAATAAGTAAAATGGAATGGATGAAAAATTCTATGGGATTGTCCGTATAGAGAGAAAGGTACTTTGAGATCCAGGTTTAGGAGGATTTAATTTTTCATCAGCCATGCACTAATACTTTATAGAATTCTTAAAAGTCTTGTTAGGTCTAATCGTCTATACATTTTAACAAAGTCTTCTGAAGGAATGAGCTATCTCTGAAAAGACCTATGTTTTTCTTAGTCCTCAATTTTTCAACTAAATCTCATTGTGCTCTGTTTTAATTTGGCATGTCTTTGCATTGCTTATTGCTGTTTAAAACGATTATTGCTATAGCTAATAACTTCTCTTAAAGAGCTGAAATATTTTGTTCAAGGATCTATCAAAAATAGAGGTTTTGGAACTCTTACTTCCTTGAAAGCCAAACTGCTTTGCAGGTTTTTCTTTTATTAAACTCTGAGTCAGACTTCCAAGTATTAAAAACTTGTCAATTGTGCCAAATTAATTAACTTTTAACATTTTCTTAAATCTTTCTTGCAGCATATTAGATATGCATGTAATTCAAGTAATAAAAGAATTTGTATTGTATTGCTAGAAGATACTGTTTTCATGCAGGTGTATTTATGTTTTAAAGGATTTCCATGGTTGTGGGAGACCTTGTGAAACAGCAGAAAGAAATAGGATGGTCAGTTTTTCTTTCTGTAGCAGACATCAGTTGCCTCTCCCCTTATGTGACATATGAACTAAGTTTTGCCTTCTTTTTCCCCTCATCAGTACTTTGATCCAGAGTTTGGATCAAATTTGCTTTATCCTGATTTGTGAAAGGAAAATAGTATTTTGGTTTTTTCTAAGGAAAAGCAGTAATATAGTTGCTACATGGTTATAAAGATAAAATTCTTTCTCTTAGATTAGCTGATTCCCTTCAGATATAATGAAATGGACTTCTGTACCTAAACAGACTGATGAAGAGCTGGGTCAGTTATCCAGAGTGGTGGTTTCCATACTGTGTTTGCAAGGCCAGTCAGGGTTCCACAGCACCCTTCAGCAGGTTCCATATCTAGAAGCAACATGTGTCCAGTCCTTGCAAGTTGTAGTGCTTTTTTGGTGTTTGAAGTTGTGGGGTTTTTTATTGAAGAGGATTTTGGACTTAGGCCCTACTGCATTTTAATCATTTATTATAAAACAAAGAAAATCAAAATTCCTACCTTATTAAAAAAAAACCACAAGTTTTTGTGTTTGCTTTTTTTCTTGATGAACTCTGTTTTTGTAAACCGGGCATGTGTTTCATTTCATGTGGGGATACTTCTTTGGAAAGATCTGAAGTGAATGCATGAAAGCTGTAGTGAATACAGTGAAAGCTGTAGAATACTATTCTAAGCAATAACATTCTTTCTGTTCCTTAGGAATATAAAACATGCAGCTACATGATTTTGAAAATAACTATGTAAGGAGAAAAGCTAGTTTAGGGGGCATTCCTTTAGATATTACATGATACCAGTGGAAACTACAAAAAATTAACTGATACTGCACAAAATTAAAACAGAGAGGAAAGGAGGCCAAGAAGGAAATGTACTTGGCTCCTGTTCAGTGGAAGCTGCTGCAAAACGCTAATGCCCCTGTCTGTGTTAAATTACATTTTACAACAAAATAAACAATGATTTGTCTCTTGTTGTATATGTGTGATTCCACTAATAATATGAAGGGAAGTAATAGGAACTGCATGGAGCACTCACTAAATTTATGAATCACTTGCTACAGCCAGTTAAAATTAATCCAAAGATTCTTATATCCAACCCAGTTCTTAAACTTGAGTTAACTTTAGGGCTTAAGACATTATCAGGTTAAACATTCTGAGTTATTTTAGCAGCAAATCAGAGGGGAAAGTATGTGACAAAAGTGAGCTGAACCCATGATGCTTCTGTGGGGCACAGATAAGATTCCTGTTTAGTTTTGGTTTAATTTGTTGTGTATTTATACAGTAAGAGCTGGCCAGAGATCTCTAAATTCTGCTGATAGGGACTGTTGAGCCAATGTGGGATGCTTTCTGCTGTAAGAAACTCAATCACAGCCTCAATGTATGTGCGTGTATATTATTTCTTCACGTAAACACAACCCTGCCAAGTTTCATGTCCTCAGACATAATCCTGTCAGAAAGCAGAATCATTGTAACTGAAGTCTGTACTGCAGTTGAAATCAGAATTGTGTCACAGTAACTATATCATGTATTAGACATACTGTACTGGTATAGTACTAGGGGAGATGAAAACTCTTCCATGCAGCAGAAGAAGGTAGGAAGTAGTTGCAAATTACATCTTTTCAATTACCACATAATTAGCTAAAATATAAGCACAGTCCTAGCCAAACTTTTGTAAGGATATGGGGTAATCAAATACCTATTCATTTATTTACCTATCAACTCTATTCAAAACCTGAAGTTGCCATAGAAATAGAAACATATTATGTTTGGAAAGAATGCAAGCAAAGCATTTCACAGTCTGCAAGATCACCTGTTTCTTCCTTCTGAAGTGTGTAGATACATACTGCAATCTTTGTGCCTCAAGGCAATATTAGTAATGGTGTGTTTTGCTTCCCAGTAGTGCTTGTTTCTATAGTTGAGAGGTCACCCATGAACTTTATGCTGACTCTCAAAACTTCAACTTTCTTCTTAATCTCTCAGCTGTTGGCCCCTCCTCCACAGTAGCTGCTTTTTCAGATTCTGAGGTTTATGCACAGTAGAACACCCTCTCTCTGTGGCTTTGTGGCTTGGTTTGTGCTGAGGCTGCACCTCCCCAGCCCCTAACAGAGGTCCTGGAGTCTGAGAAAGAGGGATCTGATCAGCAATCATATCCCTGCCCAGCCAGTTGTTCCCTGCAGCAGCTGTTGTCCCTTAAACAGCCTCAGCTAATGAGCCATGAGGACTAGCTGGGACCATGACAGACCTCAGGGATTTATGTCCTAATCTGGGTATGCTCATCTGCAGCCAATTATCATGGAGATCAGAAAGTTTGGATTTTGGTCTGTGCTAGCGGTTTTTAACCACAGAACAACATTATGCTTGCCAACTCTTGTATTTAGTATTCATTATTAATTTTCATGTGTCAAAATCACATTCACGTTTAAGCCACTACAGGGTATTTCTGTAATTTAAGTTATATGGAATATAATTTGATTTCCAGCATCACAAAGAGGGATTGTTTTGTATTTCTTTAATGTGTATTTCCTCTAACAAAGTCTTTTCCTCTTTCCTCTTTCCTCCTTCCTCCCTTCTGTCTTTGTTTTGTTTTCTTATTCGTTTAGCTTGCCTTCCCCCTTTTTTCTTCTTTTCCCTTTTTTTTTTTAAAGGTAATTTGTAATTTTTCCATAGGATGAAAGAATATTTGCTGTTACAGAAAAAACTGAGTCATGAACTAAACATCAAATGATCTTTGTATTTCTGAATTTGTTTGTTACAACCCCCACGAATTACTGTGAAATACCATTTCTGTTTGAAAAAGAGTTTGCCTTGACAATAATTCAGTGAGGAAAATTACTGTGAGTAAAAAAACTGTTGTTATGTGTATATTCTCAAGGAGCTCAAAGCCTCCTCTGTGTATTATGTCTTGAAGAAAAATCAAGCCGAAAGAAAGAACACTGATGTTCAGCAGTGTGCTGGTTTTGACTTCATTTTGAGCACTTTAGCTTCTTAATTAAAAAAGCACGTATGTGCAAAATTAACGTGAAAATCTTGGAAACAGCATTTGCATGACTTAAAGGAACATCTCATTTTATAGGCATGAGTGGGTAATCAGACACTATTGCGGATGAAGACAACATACCTTAAATTGCTTTGGAACCTTGAAGACACCATCTTATTTAAGTTCTGCTGAAGTGGTAGAACTACTAGTTTGCCAGTGGACATGGTGTGCCACATGTTTTGGGAGACAGAGAGAATGGTATACAGCACTATCCCATCATACTGTTTCTGAATTTGTTCTGGAAAAGAATCTAATACTTAGACTGTTACCAATAGATAGAAATATGTGGTTTCAGGTCAGCTGATCAATGAGTAATGTTGAGGTTGCTAACAGCTTTCCCTGTAAACAAAGACATGGGCAACTTTAAAAAAAAAGTATGGATAGGAGTTTTTAAAATGTTAAGCTAATGTCGTGAAAGCAAGACACCACAAACTCACTAAGGTCACATTTTTTTCCCTAAATTTTCTATGCTGCTACTAACAATTGTTTACTTTCTGTATCTGTTCCTTCTCTAATAATTTCTCTGTCCTTCCAACAGCACCCCAAGTAGCTCAGGCAAGATAGGAGTCTCAGATCTTCAAGGAGAAAGATAAAAAGATCACCTTCTCCCATACAATCACCTTTTTCATGTTGGTTGTGGTTTGGTGTCTTGCAGGTGACTGCAGGAAAAGACAGTCACAATCAGAGTAAGTGCTTCCAGGCTGCCTGTGGGAACAGGATGCAAAGTAGGATTAGCGTGTGTACCACGAGTTTCTCCATCATGGCTCAGAAAATGAATTCCTCATCTCTCATGGGTGTAAGCTATCCTGCTATCCTTTAGCTGAGAGCACATAACATTTGTTTCTGTCAGGAAGTGGTGGGTAGATGCTCATGTTGCCATGTGCATGGGGATATCAGGATACTTTATCCCTTTGTCCAGGTGTTCCACTGCCTGCAAGGAAAACAGCCTGTTCCCTGGTCCTCCTGACCATGAAAGCAGGTTTGACTGCTGTCAGGAAATGCAACAGTTTCTATCTCAGAACAGCTGAAATACGGAGAGAGAACTAAGAAACTTGAGACTATCCCTGCACCATACTTTGGCTTCATACCAGAGACAGCACCAGTATTGGTAAAGAAATTAAGAAATACTAGGAGTCAGTTCTGGGACTTTGGATTTAGAGAGACTTAGTGTTAATAATGACCTTGTTATTTTGAAAAGCATGACAGGGAAGGAATAGAAATAGTGAGGTGAAATGAGAACAAAGTAATATACCCTCCTGCAGTGACTAATAATGAAGCATTTGCATGTAGAAGGAAATGTAAATCTCTGGACAAGAGCCTCCTGCTGTACAGTTCTCCCAGCAATTTTTGAAGTTCAGAAAAGATTTTGTCAGAAGCAATAAAGAAATGTCTGGAGGCTGTGTTCCATTTAGAGATTGTTCCCAGATGAAGAAATTTGTAAGGAAAAATGGGTGAGCTGCCAAACTCATAATGAATGTTTGGGTTAGGGCCATAGGCCTGTGTGTTTGGGGAAAGATTCAGAGCAAGGATTGGGCCAGAAAGTACAGAGGCAGGCCTTGGATCCAGGGCCTGTCCCAGAGCTGGGAAGAGGTGGCGTCACCTGCAGAACCAAGTGCAGCATGTATGTGTGATAGGAAAGGGTTATTGAGCAGTTTCTAACATTTACTTCAGGAACTGTATTCTATCTGAAATGTACCACACCATACTTTGTCCATCTTTGAATTAAAATGAGAAAAACCCCAAAAGTAGTGGAAGCTAACTTGCTCAAAATATCTGACTAGAGGCAGGAAGTGCTTGGAATTACTGCTCTTCTTCATTTATTCTTTGCAACAATCATAACCACAAAATGTGTTTCCCAAAGCATTTTGCGCTTGGTATGTTTATGAATGAATTGGAAATTTGGCTGTTCTTCACTTGCATAATTGTATGACAAGAAAATTAAACCTTGATGACCTAAGAAATCCTTTGGAATTATCTGAGAACCTGTCAAACAAAACCTTTCTGGCTGGATATTTAGCTAGGGAAAACCAGAATTCTGGACTTCAAGAAAAAAATATTTGACACCCAGCAAGTTCACACATCTTTTAACAAATTTGGTAGGAGTTATGCAGAGATTTATAAGGAAAGAAGTTGTAAAAAGAAGACAGGCAAGTAATATTGAGGGCTCGAGGGAAAATGAAATAATAAAATGGCAAAGAAAGAAGATACATTTAGGAAGAAGTTATAAAATATACTAACTGGGAGAATAGTTTTCTCCCCCTTTTATTTAATTTTGAGTGAAGACTCAAAGATAAAATCTAAAATTAAACCTGGTGTTACTGCTGGCACTGTCACAGGACATGTAATTTTTGTATATGCATTACTGGGGAGTGAGCTAAGAAACACAAAATATTAAAATTACCATGAAAGCCTGCTCAGGCAATAATTTTTCTATGATCTCATTTTTTCTTAACTGGTTTAATCCTTCCTTTTTGCTTGAATTGTCATACTCTAACAAAATCTTCTTCATGGAGCTAATATTTACTTGTTATAAATTACTTTTTCAATGTCTAAACTTTGCTGTAGTGTTTACCAAATTGAGTTAACCTTCTTAACATTTATCCATTCTCATCTATTAGGATAAAGACCTACATAACCAAATAAGTAATATATAGATTAAAAAAAAAAGAAAAAAGTATTAAGGAGTCATAAAGATGTAGGACAAAACTAGAAAATAACTAGCTCATTTTTAAACAAGCAGTTTTTTCAAGAGAGCCAACTTGCAAAAACTTTTGAAAAATCACCGTCTAAAACTCGTGTCCTTTGAATGTGTTCTGTTTGAATATCCCCAGATGGAAATGTTTGAGGAAATGAAACAGTGCTGGGAACATTCTTGGGCCTTGGAACTCCACCCTTATTGTTGCCATTAAATGGCTGGAGCTGTCTCTGGCCCACAGTGACTGGCAATCTCCATGCGTGGTTCAGAAGGTACAGACAATAATCCCTACAGGGATTATTCCCAGGAGGCCTCTTGCATACAGCCACCCTGAGCAGGAAGGTGAGTTTAACACCGTGGATGCAGGCCAGCTGGCCTCTGAGCTTAGCTGGTACCTTAGACTGCTCTCTGGCACTGAGACCAGTGGTACAACGTGGCCTGCTTCTGTGCTGGGCAATACCCTGAGCTCACAGACCAGTTCCATCCACACAGGATGGATCCCTGGCTCATGCTACTTCTCATATCATGCCTGAGAACTGCTTGAGAAAATGTGAATTGTCCTCAGACAACAGTATCAGGAACTGTTCTAATGATTTAACAGCCTAGAAGAGTCAATTGCAATGCCCAAGAAAGGTCCCTAGTGCTACTTTAGTTGTATTAAGGGAATGTAGCATTATTGAAAAATAAGATGAGAGGGTAGAAACACGCTCTCAGACACAGACCCTGGGTGGGTGAGCAAAATCAAAACAGAGTGAGCTTTGTCAAAAGTCAAAACAGGCTGAGCAAGGAATAGAAGGAAACCTGCAGTCATCAGATAAAATGATTTAACAGAATTTTCAACTTTAGAGGAAATTAAGATGCTCAATATTATTTTATGCTTTGTTTTATGTATCTCTCAGTAATTGGATTCCAGCTGGATTCTTCCCAGTAGAAGTGAAATTTCCTTGCACTGTTAGTTGTCCAAAGGTGGCATCACTGTAACTGTCATTTACAAAATGGATATTGAGTAGAGAAGGAGAACATATTTACTACTGAATTGGTCTTCCCTTCTGTCTTTGTCTTGCCTCTCCTGGCTTCCCCTTTGAATGATACAACCCATACTGAGGAGTTTTTTTAACTTTTGTGTTGGCAGTACAAGACCTCTGCTGACTTAGAAGTAGGTTTGTGGATGAGTAGCTCTTTTCAATGAGTATGTCAATTTTCATAAGAGTGAAGGGGAATTACTTTTGGTTATGAAGATGTTTGCCAAAGTTGTGAGAAAGTTCACTGTTTAAAATGAGAGCTGGTCAGAAGAAGAGATTATAATTTACAGGACAAATGGAGAAGCATGTAACTGCTAAAAAGCTATCACTGAAAATATATCTGAGGGGATGAGTGTTTAGATCTGTTAGTCATTACTACTGATTGCCACTCCTCAAAATACCACTGAGTTGGATTTTTTTGTCCATACAAGAGTTAAGTTTTATTTTTCACCGAGCCCAAGTTAAACCAACCTTAATAGTTAAAGAGTTTTTAAAAATTCATACCAAATCAGAAGACAAAGATTTTAAATACATCTTAATTGGAAATGTTTGGTGTTTCTATAGATAGAACTTTGAAATACACTGTGTTTCATTCAGATGAATAGATTTTTCTGAAGTAATTCAACACAGTGTGATGTGTTTCTGGTAGTACTATCCACCAATGCTCTCCAGGCTTTTTCCCACCAAGATTCATTCCAGACTTCAGAATAGAGAAAAATGAGTCTCTTCAGACTGGGATCCAAATCTTTATGTTTCAGTTAAAAGGGCTCAACGCCATGGCTGTAATTTTGACTTGTTTGCACAGAATCACAGAATGGGTCGGGTTGGAAGGGAGCACAGTGGGTCATCTGGTCCAATCTCCCTGCTCAAGCAGGGTCATCCCAGAGCACATGGCACAGGATTGTGTCCAGATGGTTCTTGAATATCTCCAGTGAGGGAGACTCCACCACCTCTCTGGGCAGCCTGTTCTGGTGCACCTGCACAAGTAAAGAAATTTTTCCTCATGTTCAGGTGGAACTTCCTGTGCATCAGTTTCTGCCCATTGCCTCTTGTGCTATTGCTTGGCACCACTGAGAAGAGCCTGGCTCCATCCTCTTGGCACCCTTCCTTCAGAGACTGACAGACATTGATGAAGTCCCCTCTCAGTTGTCTCTTCTTGAAGCTGAACAGGCCCAGCTCCCTCAGCCTTTCCTCATAGGAGAGATGCTGCAGTCCCCCCATCATCTTTGTAGCCCTCCTCTGGACCCACCCCAGGAGCTCCATGTCTCTCTTGTACTGAGGAGCCCAGAACTGGACACAGCTCTCCAGATGTGGCTTCATTAGGGCTGAGCAGAGGGACAGGATCACCTCCCTCAACCTGCTGGCAATGCTCTTCCTAATGCACCCCAGGATACCTTTGGCCTTATTGGCCACAAGAGCACACTGCTGCCTCATGGACATTTTGTTATCCTCCAGGGCCCCCAGGTCCTTCTCTGCAGAGCTGCTTCCAGCAGGTTGGCCCCCAGCCTGTTACTGGTGCCTGGGGTTATTCCTCCCCAGGTACAGGATCCTGCACTTGCCTTTGTTGAATTTCAGGCAGTCCTCTGCCCATCTCTCCAGCCTGTCGAGGTCCTTCTGAAGGGCTGCACAGCACTCTGAGGTATCAGCCACTCCTCCCAGCTTTGTGTTGTTGGGGAACTTGCTGAGGAGGCCTCTGCCCCTTCATCCAAGTCATTGATGAAAAGTTAATCCTGGGACCAGTATTGAACCTTGGTAGATGCCACTAGTGACAGGCCTCCAACTATACCACTAATTAGGACTCTGGGATTTGCTGTTCAGCCAGTTCTCAAACCACCTGTCTGTCCACTCACCCCGTCCACACTTCCTGAGTTTGCCTGTGAGGATGCTGTGACAGTGTCAAAAGCCTTGCTGAAGTCAAGGTATGACAGTATCCCCTTCTCTCCCCTCATCCATCCAGGCAGTTGTTTCATCACAGAAGGCAATCAGGCTGGTCAAGCATGGCTTACCTTTAGTGAATCCATGCTGAAATGTTTTAAGGGAAATAAAATAGTGGCCATTTTACCCTTCTTCCTTGTCTGTCTTTCCCCTCCTGTACACACACATATTCTCAGCCTTTTTTTCTGTAATTAACCTCCTTTCCTCTTTCTTTGCTCCCACGAATGATAACATAGCATTATCTTTGTATTGCTGGAATAATTCATGTTGTATTAGTAAAGATAATTTCTAATTTTTTATATATATAAGGATAATTATAATTAAGATAATAAGGTTGAAAATACTTATGTCAGGATATCTGTATCCCATTAGAACTGGAATTTTGTTTCTGCTCAGCTTGGCTTACATTCATCCTGCTCTGGTTTTGAAAGAATAAGCAACCCGAGCATATTCCTACGCTTACGAATAAAGCTGTACTGTAGACTGCACATGAATAAATCCAGGCAGTCATTTTTATTGTCATTAAAGAACATTTTTTTTCTATGCCAACAACTGTTCTTGGTAATCTATGAAAGAGGCTTCTGAGTTAATGAGTGAAAACAGGCATCTTTCTCACCCCCTGCCTTGGCAGAAGTGCATGATGAGTGTTCGTCAGCAGTCACAAGTGAACTTGTTTAAAGGCCAATCTACAGACAGATGTTTTTCCAATTGAGCCTTTGATTGGCCCACTTGTACTAGTGCAGTATGACATGACCTTTGATTATACAGTCAAACACTACTTTTCCACCAAACATTTGCCTCATTCACTGCACAAGATGAATGACAGTACACTGGGCATTGAATTGGGTTCGGCAGTAAGGGAAACTACTGATTAGGGGTGTTTCATCTTAGTAAAATGAGGATGCCACTGCAGTCTGATGAGCATTCTTGCCATCTTTAGTCTTTCAAGCCAGGCATACAAACACAGCTAACAACCTCACAGGTTTATTCACAGCCACAGGAAGATGAGCAGATACAATGATTGAAGCCATAGGTCTATCTAACCCTGTATTTTGTCTCTGACAGGGGTCAAAAGTAGATGCATGTGAAATAGTTTAAGGACAAGAAAATGCCACCTGCAGCTACTTTTTGCCATGCATTTGTGACTCAGGGATTACCTAATTTGAAGCACTCTTTAATATACACATTAAACCTCTGTTGATTTCTTTTCATCAGCATCAAAGTCCTTTTAATCTTTTTCCATATGCTGTCTTCTTCTGTGGTAAGTCTGATAGGTCACCTAACAGGCTTCCCTCATGCCTGCCATGTGCTGGCTTCCTGTGAATGGTCAGTCCCTATCCATTCTCACCATCCAACTCACACATATGTCTTATGTTTCTCATTCTTTTAGAAAAGGATGCTGAGCAGAAGCCAGAGGATGTAGCCAGGGTCCCAGAAAGCTCTTAGGATGCCTAGAAGGCAGCCAGCCTTCACTTCTGCTGTTATCCATGATAGCTTGGCTATCTGGATAATCTGTGCAATTGTCAGACATAGACATACTCTGTCTGTAATACTTCTGCTTCAGTGGCTCTTGGAAAAAAAGACTTCTGATGGCTGACATAGATTTCAAGGAGTGTTCAGGATGAGTGTTTCTTTGGCCAAGTGGAGTGCCACTGTTGACAACAGGATTTTCTCTCTGATGCAGCCATAGAATTTCTCTGTGATGCTGAGCTAGTCCAATACATGAAACTTTCCCCAGATGAGTATTATGTGTTTGGAATAATGGCATTTGATTTGCAGAACTGCTGAGCACTCACAACTGCAATTGACATCGAGACCTGTACTTTGTACGTGCAAAGTGCTGCTTAACTGCCAACTTCCTTGAAAAATTAGTCTCTTCAGGTCTCTTACCAGTCAGTGCAATTAACAGATGCTTTTGACCTGTATTTCTCTGTGTTCTGTTTTCCCTGGTTCTAATGAAATACTTATACCCCTCTGACTTGTCCCAGTATTAGATTTCTAGTCTCAGTCACTGCTACACAAAGCACCACAGTGCAGCCTACTTAAATAGTTAACTATGTCATTCAGAGGGGATTTCCACCCTTCGTGGGGAATGAGGTCAAAATCTCAACAATGACACAACAAGGTAACACACAAATACCTGAAGAGTGACATTTGACAAGAGCATGTAGTGGTAGGACAACAAGTAATGAACTAATAATAAACTAGAAGAGGCCAGGTTTAGATTAGATTAGGGAAGAAATTCTTTACTCAAACACATTGCCCAGAGAAGTTGTGGATGTCCCATCCCTGGCAGTGTTTAAGGCCAGGTTGGATGGGGCTTTGAACAACCTGGTCTAGTGGAAGGTGACCTTGTTCATGGCAGGAGTGTTGAACTACAGTGATCTTTGATGTCCTTTCCAACCCAAGCTATTCTCTGATACTCTGATTCTATCTCCCCATTCCACTGCCGTTAATCATTTTGGGCACTTATTTCACACATGCACGCAAAAAAAAATACATATAATGATCAAGTAACAGGCAGCTTCTGTTATTTACTGGACAACAAACTTATATTGCCCAAGTAGCCTCAGTTCTGGTATCTTCTGTTTTGCCTGAATTTTCCCAGCACTTGTCAGAGTGTTTGTTTAGACAGTAAACCTGAACCTGTCGCGATCTCCACTGCGGTTTGGTGGCACCGGAGCACGAGGTGCCGCGACCTTCCAAAAGCGTCTCCTTAGCAAAGCCGCTCGGCAGGGCCAGCACACGCTCACAGACGCATCCACGCACACACGCATGGAGAGCTCCTTAACATGGGTCAACAGCAAAGAGCCGGGAAGGGTCTCCGTATGGGGTTCCACGGGAGAGGTTTATTGCAACCACACACGTGAAGGGTTCCAGGGACGGAGACAAAGAACAATGGAGGATCCAGGTTTAAGTACGGGAGCAGATCGAGCATCAGGGACCAATGATCGGAGGGCACAGGGGCAGTACACAGGCGGGACTAGGGAATGGGAGCCAATAGGGAAACTCTGAGGGAGTGGCGATGGGGCAAGGGCCAATGGGGGCAACAGGGAGTGGAGAACTTTCTAAGACATATAGGAACATTTAAGGTAGCAAGGGGTGCGGAGGCCAATGGGGCCATCCAGGGAAGCAGAACTGGGGTACATTAACATACCAAAGCAATACATGCTGGGGGAAGCCTTTTCTGTTCACCCTAACCTGGGAAGGATCTTATGGTACTAGGGACTGTCCCACCAGTGGACCTTCTTTGTCACTTGTTCCGTAGGCTCACTGGCCACCATAGAACCTGTTTGCATTTTGAAATTGTAAAGTATTCTTGTTTGCATTTTCCTTTTAGAAAACCCTTGCAACAGCAAACATCTGGACCTTGTTTTCATCATTGACAGCTCTCGCAGTGTGCGCCATTATGACTTTGAAAAAGTGAAGGAGTTCATTTTGACCATCTTGCAGTTTCTGGACATCAGCCCTGACGCCACGCGCGTGGGTCTGATTCAGTACGGCAGCACCGTCAAACAGGAGTTTTCGCTGAAGACCTTCAGGCGGAAGCAGGATATCGAAAGAGCGGTGAAGAGGATGATGCACCTGGCCACGGGCACCATGACTGGCCTGGCTCTGCAGTATGCAGTGAACATCGCATTTTCAGAGACAGAAGGGGCTCGACCTCTGAGACAGAATGTGCCCCGAATTATCATGATAGTGACAGATGGGAGACCTCAGGATCCTGTGGCAGAGATTGCTGCTAAAGCACGTAACTCAGGAATCCTAATTTTTGCCATTGGAGTGGGAAGAGTGGATATGAACACTCTGAAGTCCATTGGGAGCGAACCACATGAAGAACATGTGTTTCTGGTTGCTAATTTCAGTCAGATTGAAACACTGACCTCTGCCTTCCAGACTAAACTTTGTGGTAAGATTTTTATCTATAGATTTGAATACATAGATTCAGAAAACAGAAAAAATTCACATTATAATTAAACTTTCTTTTTTACATGAAACCTTATCTGTTAGAACATATATATTGAAAGGAGACTAGCCAGACAACATCCAGAACAGCAGTCACACATGTGGGGAAAACTCATGCTACTGTTAAATGCCATAAAATGTGATGTAATTCCCCGTGCTCATAAGCAGTTAGGCAAACACACGTATCATGACTGCCCTATTTATTGCATAATAGCAATAAATTTATGATCTCTGCTATTTGAATATTAGATAAGTTGTTTCATCGATTCATTTCAAATGGGATCTCCCTTAGTAGTGAAACTTTAAACCGCTCGACAGTCTTTAGGTTATTTAAATATTCTTGAGAGTCCATGGATGCCTCTTTCAAAGCTTACGTACTAATTCTATGCAAAGAATAATTTCTGTACATGCCTTGTGATTGAAAGTGAAACACAGACATGGTAGTGTTTGTATTCCATCTATTTTAAATACAGAAAGTTATGAAAAGCCATTACAGTGATATTATTCATTCATACAATAAAGTAAATATTTTAATAGGTATTAATTTACAACAGAGATATCACTCCCATCTGTAATTCCCTGATAAGGAATTACCTTTTGCAAATATCGTGGCATTTGTAATTAATTTTATATTAATCTGTGTACTTAGTAGACTTTTCTTTTTTATTTATTCCTGAGATAAATATTTCATAAAAATTTGGTGTTAAGCTGATGCATTTTCAGTAGAGTCCAGAAAAAGAATGCATGGTGAGATTAAATGCTCACTCATCTCTTGGAATGCTTTTGCCAGAAAAGAACTGAAGCTTATTGTAAGGACAGTCTGGAGAATTTTCCGTACTTGATCTTTTCCAAAATTGTTTCAAAGAGCAGCTGAACTGCCTCAGCACAAAACACCACCACAGCCATTCATCAGATAAGAGAATTTTTCCTGTTTCTTCCTTGCTGTATTATTAGCTGGTGTAGTAGGATATATTTAAAAACCAAGAAAGAGTAAACTAATCATAGATTCAGAGTTTAAATGGAATGAACAGCAAATGCTGATTTTTAAAGTTGTGTTTTAGAAAGAAATCCAGTCCAAATACCATTTGTTTGGGTTTTGGTTGGTTTGGGGTTTTTTGGGGTTTGTTTTTTTGTTTTTGTGTTTGTTTGATTGTTGGAGTTCTTGTTTGTTTAGGTTTTTGTTGTTGTTGTTTTGGTTTGGTTTTTGACTGGGCAGTGTTCAATAAACTTAATTAGAGTTTTTTAGCTCACTTTTAATCAAACACATGCGTTCCTCAGTAAAGCCACCCCCCCACTGCAGATGGAGGAGTATGGAGGTGACAAGGGTAGCAGTTGCCTCCTGCTCCAGGGAATGCCTCGACAGGATTTGCTGTGCTGGAAATTCGAAGTAAGATCCTAAGACATGTTTAAAAATCCAGACCCAGATTCAACAGAGAGTTTAAGCTGTTAAATTCATATGGATTTCAACATAAGGTACTAAATTGCAGATAGGATCCATACCATTTTATTTGCTCTTGACTGTGAAGCAGCATTCAGCTTGCTGAATTTCAAGAGAGTAATCATAGCCTCTGCTTCCTAGAGCACCTACATTCCTCCAGGAAATGTGGTTAGTTTAAGTCCCCCCACTTGTGGACCCAGAGGAAGTATCACTGTAGCTGAGAGGAACATCTGGACACCTTGTTTCTTTGCTAAAGCCATTGAAGGCACCCCTCTGGTCAAGTCTCCTGGAATGCCATGTGCTGGGCTTCATGCTGTGAAAGAAGACCTTGGCCTCTGAGCTGTCCTTGTGTCTGAATCACTCTTATGTCTGTGGGAATGTGTCTTCATGGTTCCTGTGCTGACAGTAGAAAACCATGGCCAGATGATGAAGCTCTGTGGGGGAAATGAAAAGTACGCCAAATTAACCACTATTTACTACTGGATCTAGAGACTACTACATACCTAGTACCTATATTCTCAAAAGAATCCCTGTAAACTGGATGTGCTCCATTCCATTAAGTCAGAGGTTCCCTACAGTTGCTGCCCCTGGCTGCTAAAGATTTGGGGATGTCAGAAACACCAGTTGAAGTCAGGACCTCTTTTATTACTAGTCAGCAAGGTAAAACAGAAGCAAAGAGTATTCTGAGGGATCAGAGGCATGAAGAATAAGACAAGATTGAAAACGCAGAAAAATGTCAGTGAAAATGGGGACAGAATCCAGGAAAGGAGGTGGAGAGTAGAAGAAGCATGAGAAAGACTGAACTTGGGATGGAGCAGGCGGGGGCAAATAAAGTCTTTATTATATTCCTGTAAAGTAGATAGTGGTGTCATCTCCATTTTAAATTGGAGGAATGGAGGCACAGAAACAGGGTTAAGTTTGTCAAAACCACCCACTAACTTTAAATACTTGACTCAGTGCAATCCCTGGTGTGATTTTTGGGGGCATTTAATGTTTTTGGACTAAAACAGCATGTTATTCACAGCTCTACAGCCATCTCTTGCATTCTTGCAAATACGGATTCAGGTGTCTCTGTCTGAGCAGACACAGTGTGAAGGCTGATGTTTCCTTGAAGATACTGATATTGTTGGCTCGCCCAAAATCAAATAAGGACCCCGTGATATAGAGAGAAAATCTAATTCACAACAAGGCTCATGTTCAGATTCCTTAACTATGAGATCACCCTTTCTGTTACTTCAGTCCCTGCCTGTGACCACCAAACACCTCCTGCAACAGATGAGGTTGCAGAAATCGTTCAGAGAGCAGACTCCACCACAGAAATCTGACTGATGACCAGAGTATCACTGCTTTGAAATGGGTGCAACAGAAACACTTTACAACGTGTACACTATACTTGCGTAGGAGATGGAAAGATTGGTAACAGACAGTAAAAATGTATTCTCAGAAGGAACTTGAATTACTGGGACTCCTGTCATTGAATGCTTTCATTTTCAGAATGACAGAAAGATGAAAAGACAAGAAGTCGAAGTAGGTCTGTATTCACATAAAAAATAGTACTTGAGAAGTTTTATTATGGCAGAAATTTGTGAGATCCAAGAAGCTGATTAAGAGATTAGGGAATTGTGGTGGTTTGTGTGTTAGCAATAAATACCTAACTCTTGTAAACATGCCAAGGAGCAGATACATAGTGTATATATCTTAAAATCATATGTAGGGTTTTTCCACAAGTACCACACCTACCACATTAAGTTATTTAGCAGGCTTCTGTTGTGGCTTCTAAAAGATTACTTTTAATATCTATTCCATGAATTTTGAGCTTTGTCGACCTAGCATGTTAAGGAGCACATCAATCCCTAATTGCTGTTGAGCAAAATAGATAATTTTCCACACAGTGTTCTCTGAGAAGTAATTCACCTATATATTATAGAGATCACAAACAAACAATGCTGCAGTGGAAAG
The DNA here is from genome assembly GCA_013398055.1 of Ifrita kowaldi. Lineage (NCBI taxonomy): Eukaryota > Metazoa > Chordata > Aves > Passeriformes > Cinclosomatidae > Ifrita > Ifrita kowaldi. Next base: position 101,549 of record VZRS01011291.1, read on the forward strand.
AAAACATCAAGATTTCTTAATCCCCAAATACTGATCTGGAGAAAATTAGTTCAACAATGAATTTGACTGAATGGCTCTCTATTCTTTTTCTCTTTTATTGTCTCAGTCTGCTGCATTTTAGTACTTGCTATTAGAGACATAAAATATAAGCAGAACAAAAATAGACTCAGAAAGACTTAAAATCTGGAGTGTAGCTCAGCTCAGCTCCTGCTTAATGAATCTTGGAGATACATGTCCTCAGTGTCATCACGAATTATTTGCATGTTCCTCAACATTAATAACTAAGCAAGCAAAACAGTCTCTTCATTAAGTTGGTTTTAGTCATTCTTCTTCTTTATTATTGGGTGCTGTTTGGTGATTTTCTTCAGGCAAGAAATGGAATGTCTTCTAAATCAGCTTACACTTAAATTACACTTATTTTCTAAATTTGAATATGATAGGTTTGTTTCATTGCCTTTGTAGGACCACCAAATAATTAGTTTTTTCAGATACTGTCTTGTATATTTTTATTTTCTTAAGCTCTCATTTTTGTCTTTACTATCAGCACTTAATTTGAAATTTCTAAGTTACTTCAGTAAAATTTTCTACAGCAGTTTTTTTTTTTCAGTGACCGCAAATAATTAAGACCAGCACTTAGTAATGTTTTCCTTTTTTTCTTTCAGTGCCTCATATGTGCAGTATAGTTGAGCATCACTGTGACCATTTCTGCATAAACACCCCTGGCTCTTACCTGTGCAGATGTAAACAAGGATACATTCTGAATGCTGACCAGAAGACTTGCAGCAGTATGTTATCTTTCTTTTCTCTTTCACGCTCTCAAAAAGTGCTTAACATCACTTGCCCTTTCTATTGGGCTCATAAGGAACTGAGCTCAGTACATAATTAATCATAATCATCAGAAGGTGTCTAGAAAGGTGATATTGTAATTCTTTTTCTTGCTTTGTGTAAGTGAAGTTCTTACAAATCTTTCTGAGATACATCAAGCTAAATTTTATACATGACTCTGCAGAGGTACACTGTAACTATATGAAATTGAATTAGAATTTTGTTGGTATATTAAGTTCAACAATGAAACAAAAACCAAATAAATAACTTTATCATTTCAAATGAAGTGAATTTAGATACTTTACATACTTGTCCAGCTAGCAACAGTACTAAATAGTACAGAAAGGTGCAATAAACCCCATACTAGAAAGCTGTGAAATAACTTGACATTCTGAAAAGCTCTTCCTAACTGCTGCTGGAAATATAAGGGTTTGCAACCTTTCAAAGAATGGTTTCAGAAGTCTTGCTTATGCTCTCATTCCTCTCTTTAAAAGTGTTGACTTTTTTCAGTTTTGAGCAATTAGCTGTATAGTTTTTAACAACAAACTTTATTTCACTTTAATTTTGATCCTCATGATCGGTATTTCGTTAGTCCATTTTAACTTGTTTCCTAGTAAGTAACAGCAATTTACATTAGAGGGATGTGCCAAATTTATTTCTATATCCACCTTACTTTAAAGAAATTATGTAATATTATCTTTAATTACTTGTGGAAAATGTACTTGCTAAAAATGCAGGTTTTTATCACACAGCAGTGCATGGATTCAAGTGGAAGCGCATGGATTCAAATTAAAGTTGCTAAACTGATTTTAGCCAGAAGAAAAATTTTGGAAAACGTCTATTCAAGAAGCTGTAGGAGACAGTCATAGTGAGAGCATAGGATGTACCTGTTGCAGTCGCTAATTTAGAACTAAGGTGAAGACTGCAGGCTCAAATCCTGTTCTTGTGTTTGATGTTCTGTATCTCAGGAGAGTACCATAAAACTATCAGGTGTCTTGAGATTAGTGGATTCTTAGTCTCTCTTGCATAGAGCTGTGTTTCATATCAAATACTAAGCACTAATGAACCAGTGAGGGTGTGTCAGTATGTCACCTCAGAAGGTGATTCTGCAGCTTGGGGATTGGACTCTTTACCTATGTAGAGTGAGATACATGGTTTCAGAGCCTCAGTAAATAGGAGTGGGATCTAAATAATGTCAACACTGGAGTGATCAGGATATTCTCACTCCTGCATGGAGGCATCTTCAGACCCTTTGGGCTACAGCAGGAAAACCACTTTTGAGCTGTTCACCTTCTATGCTGTTGAGCTGTGAGAATCCATTTTCTATTCCTTGTCACCACATCCTTCACCAAATGTAGACATTTGTCATAAGTATTTCTGTGACTTACAAGGCAATGTGTTGCATTAAATGGAACAAATGTAACACTTTATTTTTTCACTTCAGTGAAAAACTTCTAACATTTCAGTGGTTTTGTTTCCTGTAGAAGATGCACCAAAAAAAAAAATCAGTCCAATCTGGTATATTTCCTAATTATTATTTGGTTTAGCAACTCAGCCAAGACAAGAATACTGACCAGAACATTTTTCATAGAGCCTATTTTCTCTACTTGTGCATGTTTGCTATAACTCATCAGAAAGAAGGTGGTCATATGATGTAATCATCATTCCAAATGATGGCTCCAACTATGTAATCACTTTTCAGTAGTATTGTTATTGTCTAACCTTTTCTCTTCATTGTGTCCCTCTTAAAATGTTTCTTATTTAAAACTTTTGTGTCCTTTAAGCCTTTCTTTTAAACCCTCCACATGCAATTAAGTATCTTAAAGAATTTTAACATAGAATTTTTTCTGAAATTTATTTGAAATTCAAAATTTTTCTTCTTTTTAAATTTGTCTCACACATTGTCCCAATTCTCACCCCTAACATCAATTCTGGCTATTTTTTTTTGGTGAATAAGTTTTAAAAAATTAATTGCAAGTATGAAAAATTCTTTATTGTCTCTTCTTCTTTTTACTCTGTTACATTTCTGTAGTTTTTCCCCGCCAGTAGTTCAGTATTTGGGTACTGCACTGCTTCAGATACAGGTTAATTTCCAAGAGCTTTTGAATTGTGTGTAATTTTCCTACTGGTGACCCATGCACAGTAGCCCTCAATATGCTCCCTCTCTACCATTTTTCGAAGCCCTTTGCTGCATTGCTTTACCTTTTTTTTTAGCTATGACTTCTATTAGTTTTCCCCACTTACCTGTCACACATGATTTCTTTGTGTACCTGCTTTGATCATCAATCATATGATACCAGATTGCAGTTGATCAATATGAAAGGGAAATTAGTCCTTCAATGTGTTTGTAGCCTTTGTTTTTTTTACATCACCAAATTATAAACTGATTTTAACAATTAGCACTGGAAATCTGAGAGTCATCAAATTGGCCTTAAATGTACTAGGATGGTGCAAATCATTGGTGAAGGAGAGAGATGATGCACTATCAGTCTAGAGAAGGTCAAACCATTACATCTAAAACCCCCACAGAGATGTAACAGAATTCATGAGAATAGGGAGCCAAGCCTGGACAAAGGGGACAGCTTAGTTCTGGAGGTGGGGGAACCACAGCATTTTTCACAGAAAGAAAAACGCACAGTCTGTGAGTATTTTACTTACCTTCACTGGCTGTTCATTGCCCACAAGTGCACAGAGAGAATAGATTCCTCCCTTGACATTGTCTTGGTTTGAAAAGACAGGTGTCTGTACAGGAGGGCAGGAGCCTCCCCTGGAATGGAAAAATGCAACCCCCTTCCCTCCGAATTATTATAATTTTGGANCTAAGAAAAATAAATCTTCATCATGTTTATGTGAAGTACAATACATGAGCAACATAAACCAGATGTATTTATCTAAGGTTTGGATGTCTTCAGCAGCTCTTCCATGAACAAATAGTTTCCTTATATACATAATTTAACACTTTCTGAATTAAACAGTGCAGAAAAGATGAATGGTATGCACCTAGTGTTACACTCTCTTTTCATTCTTTTTGTACCTAAAGTTAGACTCTATTTTTATTCTTCTGTTCCCTTTTTTTTTAATGTTCTGAGAATATATGCTATCAGTATGCAGTTCTTAAAAGCCCTTAACCAAATGGCTTCAATCAGCAATGAAGTGACAACTTTGCTTCAGGCTGGGAAATAGTTCGTTTGTTCAACATAAAATATTCTTACATTTGTTTAATTGTGATGGTTTTGCATCCATGAAAGGATGCCCCTTTCGTGTACTGTGGTCTAACTTTTCTAGAGAAGAGTGTTTGTGTCACATAATGGGTGTTCTTTACTTATAACACTGTATTTGTTTGTTTAACTAATGTCTCCTATTCTTCTATGGAGATGCTCAAATCTTACATTAATAAACAAAGTAAAACAAAAGAGGAATGTAGCTGAAACAAGCTGGAAAATTATCTGTTTGTGGGTGTTTACACTGGAACAAAGGAGTTAAGCGACTGTTTATGCTGTTCATCATGCTGCTTGATATGAAGCAGACAGCTATAAAAGAAAATTTGTTTTTGCTTGGCTGATTTCCTCAAACACGTTCCAAAAGCCTATTTTGTAGGCGTAAATGACCATTATGTGTTGAGCAGTCTTTGAGCAACACAAAGTATTCTGCTTTCCAGAGCTTTCGCTGGGGAAACTTGGGGTTCTCATAAAGCTTTAGTCTGTTAAAAAGAAAGCCCAGTGTGCTTTATTTGGCTAGGTGTTGAACTGACCTCTTTTGTCATGGTAATTTTTTTTATGAGATGTTTTGCATGGAAGGGGTAACTTGCTATGGTATTTGCATAAAACTGAAGAATTCTAAGACTCAGAAATGAAATATCCCCAAGTTTTTTGCTGTTGTGTTTTCCTTTTCTTTCCTTTTGCAACCTCATCATCATTTATCTGGTTATGCAAAAAAACCTCCCCAAAAATACACAAATAAACACAATTATTTCTCTTTTTCAAAAAAAAATCCCTGAAGAATGCCCTTTGAACTTTTTAGAGAAACATACATCAAGCAACTCTCCTAGGCACCATTGATCCATTAATAGTCATTGCCTTCGGCTGAAGGGACGAGTGCCTCAGCTTTGAGTGACTGATCCTATTGGCTTTCACTCTTTGACTGAACATTGGCATGATCTGCATTAAAATGAGCTCACCTCTAAAGAGCTGTCCATAGCTTCCTGAAATTTATTTGTGATCTGTAGTTTACCTGTGCATTGTAGAAGGTCAAAGAATTTCATACTCATGCAATTATGTGTTGTAGCTCAGGACATTTGTGCTGTGGAGAAACATGCCTGTGAGCAGATTTGTGTGAACACACCTGGGTCCTACGTCTGTCAGTGTTATGAAGGGTATGAGCTTGATGCAAATGGGAAGAATTGTGTTGGTGAGTATGAATTCAGCAATTCACATTTATCTCTTGACACAAACCAAAGGAAAATTCAATATAAATTAGTATCCACTTTAGCCGTAGACAGTGATGTTCTCCTGTATGAGTGGTAGATGAGAAGGAGCACATAATTGACATGATAATGAAAGGTGTCTTGGGAAAATTGCTCCAACCAACTTCACACAGAAAGTAATTTTCTGTTTTGAAACAACACACCCAATGTTTTATTTGAGATCCTTGTTGGTGGCCAGCAATGTACTGGCATGACATATGTGGTCATTAAAAAAACAAAGCCGGACGAACTCAGTAGCTCCTCTTCAGACAGAAGTTATGCACGAAAAAACTTGAAAGGGGACAATTTCTTGATGTTTTTTCACTTGATTTCATGGTCATGTGAGGAGAGATTTCAACCCCTTTTGGAGAAGACGACTCAAAGGAAAGTTTAGCCACATTAAGGGTCCATCTACTATGTACCTTTAATGTTCACTGTCGGCACTAAGGAAGTAAATATCAGCTCCAAGAATGACAGCTCAAAAGAGAGAGTGTGGAAATATGGTACAGTAATTTTTTAACACAAAACATACTTCCCTTCCTATTACTCTGTAAGTATCTCACTCTTCTTCCCTGTTTATACATGCTAAATACTTCTAGTATAATCTTTTTTACGAGCCTATGCACCTATTCTTATAAACTTTTCATTCCATGCTATGTTCTGAGAAAATACTGTCTTCTGGTTTCCACTGCAGAAAAACCCCTAGTGAGATCTGGATTAAAAATTGCATTATTTGTTAGGTATTCTCTTCAGGCAAGCACTTAGATGCATGCTGGATTTCAAACACATATTGAAATCCCATGGAAATGAATCCTAGTGAATCCTTGGCCTCGAATCTGCCACAGGCCACCACAATGCTTTTGTCCAACACCCTACACTTTCTTGTCATTTTAAGACAGCTCTAACATATCTTTCTCTTACTGCCTTCAAAGAGCTATTGGCTTGCAGGATAATCCTGTTTTGAGATGCAAAATAGGTGACAATTTATGGATCTTCCTGCATGTAGCTTCACATAGGACACACAAACAAGGTTTTGAGGTTTTTTTAGGCCTGGGATAACATGAGGTTTTGAAAAACATTCACTCTGTGCTTACTCTTCAGAAATGTTTCCTTTACTTGTAGCTTCATGATTTCAGTATAGGAGTATTTAAAGGTCTCAACATAATTTGTCTCCAGCATAATTTGGCCACCCATATACCATTTTAAGAACCTGCTTTTTGAAGCCAAATTGTTTTGAAAATGCAGATAATACTGGTTATTTGGGCAAGTTTTTATGTTCTGGCCCAAATTTCTGTATCTAATGTTCATCTAATAATCTTAGCTGACCCTCTTGACCTTTACTTGTATTAGGATAAAGGAAATATTTCTCTGCTATTTATTTGACTATATCCTGAGACAGAAAATTTGTACCTTCTGTTGGTAGATTCTTTCATCCCCATATATTCTAATCCAAAATGTTCATGCTTAGTGTCATCGGCTGTTGTTACTATTTTCTGTTCAGTTGAGGTTCCTTGACAGCCCAAGATATTCTTACCAGGAGGGTAGCTACCAGAGCTTCATTCTGGTGAAATTCTTTGTATGTCAAGTCTAGTATTATCCTCTGTAATAAATACGAAGTCTATTTTTGTTATTTAAAGCTTCAAAATATTTCTATGCCATTTATTAAATTTCTTGCATTGGTATTTGTTTTTTGCCCGTTAATAACTTATCTGCAAAGTCTGGGGAGAGAGCTGTTTGGAGTGTGATACATCTTTGACTTTTTTTTTTCTACCTCCTCACTGACTCTTTGGCATGAAGAGATACAGGTTTATTATAAGCTCTGTTGTTGACATTTAAAGATATCATATTCTCTCTTCAATTATTTTCAAAATACAGCATGCATGGTTCACTATCTTGCATTTTATAGCAGTTTTTCTTCTCCACTTGTTTTCTATTCATTTGTATCTTTTAGCAACAAAACATGAATACATGTGATTCATATCACTGCAACAATTAGCAGTATTAATTGGGATTTTAAAGCACATTATTAACATTTCTATTTTTTAGTTTTCTTTTGCATTCACGTATTTGGCCACCTAACTTTTTAATTTCTTACTGATGTACAAGAATGTTCAATGTATATTAATTATTACTTAGAACTTAGTTTCTCTACATTTCTTGAACAGGAAAAGCTTGTCTGGGTAATTTACTAATTTGATGCTAATTTGTCTGCAAATCCTATTGTCAGCCTCCAGAATCTGACTTTTCAGGTTTGAACAATTTGAGATTTTTGAGGAATATGCTGCTACTAAGAATGTGCAGCTTCTGCAGATGTGATCACCAACAAATAATCATCCTTCCTGGAAAATGTTGGAAGGGAGACTATGTGTAGTACTGAATCAGCAGTGATAACTTTCAGTTTTCATTACTCTTAAGCTAGTTAACCCTTCCTTTCTGTGTAGTATTTATTATCAAATGAGCAGGATCTGAAGAAAGATCTTGATGTACACCTATATTAGAGATCACTGAGAACAAAAACAATTTTGCAAAAAGCAGTGACTTCATTAAGGTTACTGTCTCCTCCCCAGTAGGAAATACACGTTGTGGTATTCTTGCAAAAAGTCAAAGGTTTCCATCTAAGATATCTAAGACTTCTAAAGTTTGAACTCCAGCAAAAGCAAAGGATAAAGTGCCGAAAATTCATTTCACAGGCATGTTTATTAAGATTTTTCTGATGGGCTAATTTAAGGATCAGTGGAGATACTAATTGCTTTATTGACATGTGCCAGCCAGTTACCTGAATGGCAATAATTATATGAAATCTCACAGCCAGAACTCACAATGTATCCATTCAAGCTGACCGCTGAACAACCAACCACTCTGAGGGTTTGTAATGCACAGTTTATGAACAAATTTGTAGGCTAGACAATATTTGAAACTGTCTGCTCAGCAGTAAGTATGGCTGGCAGGGCACTATCATTTTGCCTTTTTTGAACTGTTTTTCACATGGACAAAGTCCTGTCAGTTGAAGTTTGGTGGTAATGAGCCATCCTTTCTCCATCATGCTGCTGGACACTCAGTCTCTCCACCTTGATGTTGCTGGGCATGCTGTCCTCTCTTTCCTGGCACTAATGCTAGACTGTCTCCATATTGCTGCAGCTGCTGGGCTTGGGTCCTCTTTTCCTGGCAGTGGTTTGGCTGCTGGCACTCTGCAGTGCTGGCACCTCTCTGCAGTGCTGGCACTGCTGGATTTTTTTGACTGCTTTTTAGATTCTTACGAGTCTTCCATGAGTCTGCTCTATTCTTCCCCCACGTTCTTTTTCATCCTGCTTATGCCTTTACTTATTCTGTCACCTTTTTCTCCTACCCTTCTCCTTAATTTATTTCATTCTCCCAAGCTTGAATAATCTGTATAAACATCATAAGAGTAAAACAATCATTCAAGAGAAAGGTGACCCATGCAGTCCATGGTTCAGAGACGACAAAGTAAGCACCCAGAGTGCAGAACTGGTAACTGGAAGTAAAAGATGGTTCTCATCACTTACTAACTAATACAGAGTGAGAAAAACAAATATGGAACAAATATGCAGAGATGACAACTGAATTAATGGCTTGCTCACTAAAAAGGACACTAATTAATAATTTAGAAAAATTTCTTACTGCAATAGACACGAGATAAAATTAAAAACAGTGAAATCTCTAAGTGTTCACATTCTAATGTATATCTTATGACTCAGCATGGAAATATGAAAATAGTGAAACTTCAATTAAATAAGAAAATACTATTCTGCTTTGTTCTTATACAAACTGTGTATATTTTCTGTATACCAACTGAAGGATTACAGTACTTCAGTATAAGACACACAAGTTTATAAGATTTTCTCAGTCTTTTTAGGAAGATTTAACTCCATGGACAACTTACCTACTTGCTGACTGGAATGCTATTGACAAGTTTCCCTTCTAAACAAGTACCACCAAAACGAAGCACAAAGCTGAAACTGAAATGAGTTTATAGGTCAATTACTAGTGCCAGTCTGCAAGGCTAAGCCTGCCTGTAATTAGTGCAATTTGTATATAAAAATAATTGGAAAAAAGGGAATAATACTTATCTCCAAAAACAACTGTCAAGTGAATGCTCTTATTTCTTAACCGTGTTACTAGAAAGGCATTACTTAAATTAATATGCTCATTGTTCTTACAGGCCAACAGACCTGCTTCTAAGAGTCAGAGCTCAGAAGGCTACAAAGGCTAAAAAGCAAGCCTTATAAAATTAGTTATTTATTTGGTTTGGTTTTTTTCCTTTCTCTCAGGTACATTAGCAACTGCATAGCCATAAGAAGGTACAGTTCTTCCCTCTAGAGATTGTAATCTGAAAGTGCTTAGGGTCAGAGTTGCTCAGATGCTCATAATAAAGCATTCTGAGACTTGTTCAGTTGTCTCTAAAACAGCAAAACTGGTGAAAGAGCTGGAAGAAATGCTCTGTGAGAAGTAGCTGAGGACTCTGGGTTTGTCTAGTTTGGTGAAAAGACTAAATGGGCAACCTTATCTCTCTGTACAGCTTAAAGCAGAGGGGATGTGAAGAGGGAGCTCCATTCCGAGCTCTTCTCCCAGGGATAGGACATGTGGGAATGGTTCAAAGCTGCACCAGGGGAGGTTTAGACTGGACATTAGGAGGCATTTCTTTACTGAGGGTGGTCAAACTCTGGAACAGGCTTCCTGCAGGAGATGGATGCTCCAAGCCTGTCACTGTGTGAGAGGCATTTGGACAAAGCCAATTCTGAATTGGTCAAGCAGTTGACTAAATGGTCATTGTGTGTCTCTTCCAACTGAATAATCTATTCTCACTGTTATAATCATTAATTGGGCAGTTGTAGGTATTGCAGTAGAAATTAATTTTGTTAAGGTTTAAATGCAGAGGAGGAGTGACTTTACAGAGGCATCCATATGGGCTATTTCACAGGCATGGTGCTAAATAGAATATATTCTTGGCCTACCTATTTCTTAATGTGTCTTTTACACACTTGAAAATGTGCATGTGGTTAGAATTAATTTAAGAGGAAAGCTAATTGTATGCCACATTATATCCTTGAAACATGTACTCAGTAAATAGGTTTTAATATGAATCGATTCAGTCTGGAAACAGGAAGGTGCTTGCCAGGAAAATGGTATCACATAGTAGCCAGTAAGTAGTTTAATTTGACTTGATTCAACACAAATATTCTGAAGGGTTAAAAGAAACTCTTCCAAAGTAACTGAATAGATTATCTGCTTTCCTGACTAGATGATCTTGACTAAATATAGTAGCACACCTGAGTGTGCATGATTTACATAAGTGGGGCAATTGAAGAAAGAATTGATTTCATTAAAACAAATTACTGCCTCTTAAAGAAATTTGTGAGGCTCAGCAGTATAAAGTAGTGAAAAAATTTACTCAGTTGGCAGAGAGGAACCTGTCTTGGTATGAAACTAAGCACATTACTGTCTTCTGCAGAAAGAATCAGATATACTTTCCTAATGTAGGCCTGGCCGCTCTTTGCAGGCAGAGCACCAACTTTGTGACTTATCTTTAATTTCTTCTAAGACTTTTGTTGTGAAGATGAAGCTTAACCTGCAAGAAATTTAAAAAATCCTTCAATTTCTTTAGCAACTTTGAATGGGCTTGACAAAGTAAACTCTGAAGTATTACTGATTGTCGATCTAACTTCTAAATATGGATTTGTGTAATAAATGAGCACACTTATGAAATAAGTGACTGGACTGCCTGTGTTTTTTTGGTTTTTTGTTTTTTTGGTTTTTTTGCAAAAGGCATTATGTAAGCAAAATATCAGTGGTGAATGTCAGCCTGAAGCTCTCAGGCTTTGTAGTTGTAGCTGCTTTGTACAGAATAAATCTGGAGCACATTAGAGGGAATGAATGTACTGGGACAGTCCTCAGTGTAGAAGATAATGCCAAGATTCTCCTGTATACTCAGGCTACAGGAACCGCTCTAGAGAATTAATACAGCTGGGAGGGAACAAAGGAAAAGTAGAGCAATTCCAGGACTGAGACTTGAGAGACAGAAGACAGAACTAAATCAAACAAACTTTGCTATGCCCTGGCCTAAAGTGTGAACATCTGGACAGAGTTACTGGCTGAGGCATGGTTTCCAGATCTGAAAAAACATGTTGAGAAGGCTCCTGACAATCTGAGAGTTGATAAATGTTCAAAGTTGAGAAATGATTCAGGACTCATTTAAAATCTGATTTACCAACTGGTGTTGTAAGTGCACTAATTTTTGCAGACAGAAATTACATCATGTTTTCCTTTTTTGTTATAGCTACTGTGTGTCGCTAGTACCATAATATCTATGCATAAGAGTTCTGATTTTTTTTCTAATTGCACATGTTGGTCTTGTTCTTTTTCAGTTGTAGACTACTGTGCTTTGGATAACCAAGGTTGCCAACATGAATGTGTTAACACTGAAGACTCCTATTACTGTAGATGCCACCCAGGGTTCATTTTAAATCCAGACAAAAGAACTTGCAGAAGTAAGTTGTGATAAAGTTTAATTATGAACAGTTTGCACTTCTTCTGTCTTCCAGCTGTCAGCAGTAATACTCCCACTGCTCCTGGGAATGATGAGTAATGCATCAGGTATAGAAAATGTCAGAGTGCCCTAGAAGCCAAGGTCTTGAAAGCAAAGCAAGTTGTTTTGAGGGGAGAACCTAAGGGTAGGGGTCCCTCCTATGAACAGGAAACTTTTAACATGAAACCCAGCTCCTTTTCAACTGCAAAGAGCCAAAGCTTTGTCTTGGATTTCTCCTTGATTGTTCAGCTTTTTTTCAGTTAGAATGTAATCTCCCTAGCTGTGTAAACAAACAGGTCTGCACAAGACAATTTGTAATCAGTTTCCTTTGTAAGATTATTTAAATTATGAGTAGTTTCTCAATCAGAAGAAACATTGCAGTCTATTTTCCTGTGGATTTTTCTCCAGAGTGAGTTCTCTGATAGTGTGACAAAGTTCTGGTAACATCAGTATCTTCTACCAAGCTTCCATATTACCACCAGCTTATAATAATTTCATTACTTTGCTTGTTTGTTGTTTGTCAAATCTGATACCAGGCTAAAAAGATCAATAATTACTGGAGTTAGGAATGGACATAAAGTGGAGGGGAACTGACAGACCAGAAAATATTCATGCCAAGGCCTCCCATAATTGGGAAAACAAGCTAATACCTCCACAGTGTTTAATGTCATAACTTCCTTTCAGGAAGTGTCAAGGGAAAACCTTAATGTACCTTTCTAGTTACCTTTCTTCATAAATGTGGGCTTTGATAAAGAAATAATACTGTTGTGCCTGTAAGCAGGCAAGCTCCATTAGTTTTAGATGATTTTAGTGGTGAATTTAGCCGGTATCATTGAATAATGTCTTCAAACATTATTTCTGAAAAAATGCATCAATATAGCACTGCATTTCTGTGTTTTCACAGCCTTTGGGGCATTTCAGTTCTTCTGATGAGAGACTTGGTTAGCCTATAGACTGTATCTGTGCTATGCTTGGTATCTGTTTCACTTAACTTTAACATTTAGGAAGCAAACATGTAATCCAGGCATGTACGATCAAGGGAAAGAGACGTACACTTCTCAAAGGTGATTGCTCCCAGTTCTGACACAAATTTATGGAAGTGCCTGTATTTTCCTTGAATATGCAGGGGGCCTGGATGACTTGTTAGGCTGGACACATAATTTTTAGATGATCAGAGTCAGGGGAGATGAAATTTCTGCTTTCCAAGGGCCAGAGAATGGTTTGTAGTGGTTAACATAATTTGTAGATTGTATTAACATTCCGTTTTGTCAAGTATCTGTCAGCTAAGGGCTGGCTAATTATACTTCCACATATACTTCCACATCCATATATATTTGAAATCTTACTTTAGTGTGCTTTCCACTGCCCAAGCATAAGTTTTTGTTAATTTCTTTGATTTAAGAATGTGGATTTTAAGCAGTGTTTTGTCTTCCAGTTAGAACTGAAGAAAGTCCTTAAAACTGCATAAACATTTCCTATGCCTTGACTGATTTTTAGTTTATGGCCTAACTGTATGCATTATTTTAAGATGTTTAAATTCCACAGAATGCTGACATCTGAGAGAATGTTCTGGGAAAGTAGTATTTCAGGCTTGCCCTGTCTCTATCCTCTATCTGTTGCTTGAGACAGTATATTGGGCATGAATAAGCACAAATAAAACTTACTAAGCCACTTTTCCTTATACTTCATGTCTTCTGAGCCTTGCTGATAAATGAAAGCATGAATGAAAGAGCTGTGTAGCTCTTAATGCTGTGCAAGTCAAGACAGCATGAGAGCTCTTCAGAGCAAAAGTGGCCCCTAGTTCCCATATGTTATGAATCACACTGCATTTGAGTCAGCATAAACGATGCGAACAAACAAACTACAGATCACTGCATTTAAAATGTTTGTGACTTTAAAACTTTGAACATAAATTTCTACATATTTGGCTTATGTACTGAGTCTCAGGGATGATGGCCAACTAGCCAAGACTCACACCCATGCCAGACAAATTCTCTGCATCAGCAAGCAAGGCCTGAGGCGCCCACTCCCGAGATGTCGTGATTGTCTCAGAATCCTGACTTCCCTTTCAAAAATAGAAAGTAAGCCTTTATGCTCATGGCTACAAAGAAATGCATGGAAATATAAGTGTTGTCAGTATGGTCATGCATATCTGACAAATGTTTTCTCTGGGAACTATTCTAAAGTTCTTAGAATGAAACACAAGGAGCAATGCTCATGAAGGCAACCTTGCCAACACCATCAGAGTGCTCTATGGCTGGAAGAGCACAGCAAATTTGGTTTATCAGTGAGGCAGGTGGAGGACATTCAAGCTACTATTAAGGAGACTTCTGCCACTCTTGCTGCTCCCCTCAAGAGGACAGATGGCAGCTTCTCCTTGTACTGGGCAGTGCTGAGCCTCAACTGTTGCTCTTTACAAATGGCCCGTTTGAATTCTGGGTGGGTTCACATGATTTGTAGCTGGGCAAGGCTCTGTTAACATCGTTAATCTGGGCTGTGCTAATGAAGCCCTGTGAAGTGTGCTTTTAGTGTCCCAAACAGAATAGCCTCAAGGTTTCAACTAAGATAACAGTAATATTTTTCAACCCTTGTGGTCATCTTCAGAATCAGTTGCCCAAGAAAAGCCTCTCCTGCACACTTGGGTGAGCAAGGATTTGAGCAGCTAAATGCATCACAGCACTGGGTAGGTCAGAAGGCATACAGCTCTATTCCTCTGGTGAACACATGTGGCTTTTTGGGTTCTGTCTCTTCAGGGCACTCTTCAACAAACTGTATTTTCTAATCTTCATTTCAGTAAACAGATAAGATATCTCCATGTTATGTATGTATGTGTATATGCTGTCAAAAAAAGCTTTGGTAAAGGAAATGTTAATTAATGTTGTTAATGTTAATTAATATACAGAGTGGTGTTCATAAATTATAAAATAGTCCTTCCGAGTTTTCTTAGATAGTCACATTCCACTTTGTTTATTCTGAAAATATAGGTGGTTTATTATTACCAAGGGCTTTCATAATATGTAAAGGCTCAATTCCATCAACCTGCCACAAATCCAAAGAAAGAATTGTCCATGCCTCTGAAAGGAAATCACCTCTGGAAATAATAATTAATTAACTTCTGGGAATAATAAAACCCCCTGAGTTTTCAGGTTGTTCAATAATGAGGTGTTCAAAAGTGCCTGGATATTTTGTGAAGTGTGATTTATGTTATTTGTGACTTGTTTATCTACTTCTAGCAGTGCTGAGGGGTTAGGACCATTTTTCATAAGTATAATTTAACTACACTGTCACAAAACTAAGTGATGGGCACACACTGCATCTATGTGAATGTCAGGTTCTTTGACTTCATCAATAATGATAAACACTATATGGAAATATCTCAGTGCTCAGTGCACAATTGCTTTCCTTTCTAAGGTACTTTATCCAGTAGTGGTAGCTGTTTCTAGACTGCTTATCTTCTCTTCCATGGACATATTAAATGGAAGAATTGTGAAGCAAGCACTCAGGGCTGTTGAAAACATCCACACTCCTGATGACCTGGTTGGCCTGCTGTGATATAATGAATGGCTTTCAAAAGCATGTTTGTGTGTTTATTACAGATCATGTCTAACATGCTCTGAGTGAATAGAGGCAATTTTGATGAGACAGTGTTTAAGGCTTGGCTGCAAAATGTTAAGAAATATTTAAGATTCTAACTTATCTACTGCATGAACTTCTGTTCTCGAATAATTCTTTGTAGTATGTGTCAGGTGTACCTCAGTATAGCAGATACTTGGAAAAAAAGAAACATTTTATTTTCATGGTTTGAAACAATATGGTAAAACACCAAAATGGTGCCCAAGGAAAAAAAGGGCAAAAGAAAAGGAAACAAAATAACTCATTTTTACCTGGTTTATTTCTGAGAAATTATATTACTCACTGACACAAACCTTTTTTTTCATTTAGGACCAGACTATTGTTCTCTTCAGGACCATGGTTGTGAACAGGAATGTGTTAATACAGATGATTCCTATTTTTGTCAGTGCCAAGAAGGGTTTAGACTTAATCCAGATAAGAAAACATGCAAAAGTGAGTAATCCTTTGGCCATAATAAAGTTCATCTGCTTTTAGTTCTTGAACCTGCAGTGAATTGTTCCCCTTCTGAAAGGATGGAAGTTTTCTCTGTAATTAAGGTTGAAACAAATGTTTCTTTATAAACTTGAATTTTAACTGAATGAATCATGCTGGGAAAATATACATTTTGCTGCTTTGTAGATAACTTTGTATATTAGACATTTTTGAAGACTTTTATGGAAACCTGAGGATTAATGTAGGAACCAAAGTGACCTAAAATAAGTTCATTACTTACTTGAAACTTTCTGGCCTTGGCTTGTAAAGACACAAGCAGCTTTGAAATTAATTTTAAAAAATCACCTTTTTTTTGCCCAGTTGGCTTAGCCAAGGACAGATACATTTAATCAGCTTGGAAGTGTGCTGAGCAGACAATATAGCTATCAAAATCAACTTCACAGTTTCCTAAAAAAATTGTACAACAGCATGAGCAGTGTCAGTGTTATGAACCAATCACACATACTATTTACTTCAGAAAGACTTAGTGTTACAGCTCTTCTTGAGTGGGGGCCTGGAATCACAGCAGATTTTTAGTGTAATGTGTTAAAGTTTAGGGAGAATATATTCAGCAAAATTAAATAGCCTGATCCTGTGTCTCATTTGTTGGGGGGAGAAAATTGTGCTACTGATATTTTATGAATATTATAAACTTGTTTGGAGCAATCTAATTGTATTTCTAGACACTCATAAAATGTATCTGGTTTTGAAACTGTATTTTTGTTCAGTCTTAAAGATACGTTCTCACAAAGCATTTTTGTTTGCACAGTACTGTTTTTGCAGCAATCCATGCTATTCTGCTTTTTATTATCTATATGGTATTTTAATACTTTCAGGTTTTTTATAGATTCAATAGCCTTGGTAAGCAAAAGAACAGTATTGTATAAAATACTTATTGCCAAGGATGTAATTGCAAATTAAAGGCAAATTGTAATTCCCATTGCGGGTATTTTTCCTTACAGGGCTTTGGATTTGGCTGCAAATCTGATGATGTTTCCAGGATTAAGCTCCTATTCCAAATCTTGTTGTAACAAGGGTCATGTTAGCTAAGCTAAGCTTGTAAAATAAAGCAGAATATTTGCATATATGCCCTTTTCAGAAATCAGGGATAATAGATGAGTGGTGACAAGAACCAGGCATTCCTCCTTCACCACCACGGGTGACTTCTCATGACCACAGGAGGAGATCTAGGGGGTCAAAGTGAAGCCTTACACAGCTGAGTGTTTGCAGTCTGCTCTCAGATCCTCATCTCACTGTCAGCTTTAGTAGGTGTCCAAAGCACAGAATCCAGTATTGTTTAAGGGAGTTTTTCTAAGCTGTTTTACTTCAGAAACCCTTATGGCTGGCTTCAGTTTTTCTCTTCACAGAAGTAAACTTCTGTGCTTTAGGTCAGCATGACTGTGAACATGCATGTGTTAACATGGAAGAGTTGTTTGTGTGCAAATGTCATCCTAGATACACCCAACAACACCATGGCAATACGTGCAGCAGTGAGAGTGTGTCATGAACTGCAGTGACTCGTTTACTGCAAGGGAGAGGTGTGAACAGAGTGAGAAAACACTCCCGGGTCCCTTTTGAGATATTTGAGTCATGCAAACCTATGTTACTGCAAAGTCCACCACAAGCCAGGCCTAGTGAAGTAATGCTATAGTGAGGTCCCTGGTCCAGCAGAGAACTAAAGCATCATTTTCTCCCATCCAGATAACTGGGGAAATGTGTTCAGCCATTCCACACAAAGGCACTGTGTGACACAGGGGCAGTGCTTGCTGCTGAACATCTGTACTGTTGCTGTGGGCTGTGTAACGTGCAGCACACCTCATATTGCTGTATGCTGATAAGTGGGATATGAAGAGACCCATCTCTTCTGTGTGTTTACACCTTCAGTGATCCATTCAGTGAAATGTCCTCTTTTCAGGAGAATGTTGCTAAACGAAGGATTGGTGTTGCCCCAGAGAAACCCAACAGCACTGCCCACTTGGCGTCACCCAGTTTTAGAAGATAGCTTTATTGCAGAGAACCATTTTGCATATCACCTAAAATATTGGCAGCATTTTTCCCCAATGTACTTACGACATACTTTTCCAAAGAAATACTCAAATTTAAAAAAAAATCACTGAAGTTACAGAAATTTAAAAAAAAAAAAAAACTTGATAGGACAGGGAATAATCATTTTAAAATAAACTGTGATAAAGCCATATTTAAGGTAACCTAGATGTGTTGCAACTTTTTGGCAATTATAGTTTAAGACTTTCTCAAGCTGAATATCTAAAAATTAGTATATCCTAAGACATTCCTTGTCTGTAAAAACAGTGAGCCTTCTCCAGTAATTTTCCCTGCTTGCAGTTTTTTTTTTTTTTGCACATGTAATAACGCACATGTGATCACAAAATTTACAATTATAATTATTTCCAAAGCTTGGTAATTAGCACCTTTGTGATTACTGCACTCTTTGAAAGAGTGTGTTACAAAATTCTGCATGAGATCCCCAAGTATTTAAATGTTAAAAATTCATGTTGGTGTGGGTGTTTGTATTGAAAAGATGGAGCCAAACAGATGTAATTTTTCACAGGGAATATGGGTATTTTCTTTTTTTTTTTCCACTTTTTTTTTGTGCTCTGAGAAGTTACACAAGCCTCTTCATGATGATGTGAACTATTGGAAAAAGGAGAAGGTTCCAGCTGGAACTTGCTCTAGCTAGTAAAAACTGACACCTCAGCTTCATTTGTTCAAGCCTACAATGTCTCTCTATGTATAATGGTAAATCTGGACCAGTTACTGCAAACCCGTTGCTTAGTTAAATAAACCAGTAAACAAATATTTAGAATAAGTGATTTAACATTAAGTACAGATTTATTTTTAATGTAAACAAATTGCTGCAGACATGTCTGTTCACATCTGTAAATTATTTGCAACTGGAGACATGCAAGACTGTGTTTGTGTCTGAGGGAACTCCCCTACTTTTGATCAAGTTAAGCTAAAGTGATTTGGGCCTATATAACTAAAACTAGACATTAACAAACCAGCAGGAAAACACTATGAGGAAGTTCAAAGCTTTTTTCCTAAAATGTCATTTTTCTATACTCACAGAGTCAGCAAATTGCATGGTACATCTGCAAGTACACGTATCTCACCCTACAGCTTTGCTGTCCACTGTGAGGAAGTAAATTTTTTAAACCCAGTTCACACCTCTCTCCCTTCCCCCACCTTTTGTCTTTCACACTAGTTGTATACAAGACTTAGAAGACATATTCTATTTTATCTTACTTGGAGTAGGAATATGAAAATCAAAGAAATGGAATATGTTAAGACACTCTCACACTCATAATTTCTATCTATCCTCCACTAGGCTTTAACTGCTTGAACCTGTTGGCAGGTTAAAATTTTAAATTGGTGATTTCTCATCCTGTTGAAAAAAGAATTTAGTCTTTATGAAACAATCTGAAAGCCATAATTTCTATTTCAAAAATTACTAATATTCATATTTGCTGAGAAAATTT
Organism: Ifrita kowaldi; assembly: GCA_013398055.1. Lineage (NCBI taxonomy): Eukaryota > Metazoa > Chordata > Aves > Passeriformes > Cinclosomatidae > Ifrita > Ifrita kowaldi. The sequence goes on from VZRS01011291.1 coordinate 120,981, forward strand.
AATGGTGAACATAAGAGAGTGTCTTGCATGATTCTGTGGTAAGACCAGACTGGGCTCCAGGATTCTCCCTTCTCTCCACTTTGTGATAGTTCAATCACATTGCGATTTTTGGCAAAGGAGATCCTCACTTCACCAAGTTTGCTGTCTGCCAAGTGGGGTTGTTGAATTAATTTCACTTAGGTGGTGTTAACTCAGGTTTCTCCAGTAGTCAGCGATAGTTGCATAAGTAAAAAGCTGTACTGATCTTTCCCCCTTGCTCTGCAAAGGTATAATGTTCTAACTACAGAGTCATAGTTTATGTATCTAAGACACCAATGTGATTTCTTCAATCATTAACACAAATCAATAGGAATGGACCACTGTGTGGAAAGCAATCATGGCTGCGAGCAACTGTGCCTAAATACAGGTGACTCCTACGTCTGTCAGTGCTCTGAAGGATTTGTCATCAATGAGGATCTAAAAACCTGCACACGTAAGTCTTGCGAGAATATCCTTCATTTCAGGTCTCTTGGGAAAGGTTTCTGTTTTCATACAGGGAAGAGGACTCATCTTCAATTTATTCTTACAGTCTGCATTTCAGTAATACTTTAATAATTATTTGAAAGCAGAAACAGAAAAAGTATTTAGGAAAGAGTACTTGTCAAGATAACTCTTACTCCTCACATATTCAGAAAAGTTTTGGGAGACCTATTCATCCCCAGATGTTGAGGACAGTTTTTCAGTCACATGATAAATGTGTCTGACAGGTCATCTGGACAGCAGTGTCCCCCAGGCAAACTGCTCCACCTTACCTGGGGCAGGAGGAGAACTGAGAGCCCCACACTGAGCTTTACGTTTAGCATGGGAACCCTTAGTAAGTGAGCAGAAGTTGTCCTAGCAGCTCTCTGCTCTTTATAAATCTAGTGATCATTGAGAATTGATACAATTTCACAAACAGTTGAATTGCCTCCTTCACTGGAAAAATAATGTATAGAAAAGGCCAGAAAAAGAAGGATATGAGTGCATTTTACCTATTGACTTTTTATGGACCTCTTTGGTGAGAGTGTTCTGTCCACTTTTCCCACAGATTTTGGCGGTACATTATTTTTCAAGCTTTTGGTGTGTTGGAGCAGCTCCAGAGTTCATCCTTTTTCTTCCTCTCAGGCAACACAGTTTTAAGAGAAGTCAAACTGCGAGTTCTTGGTCACAAAAATTATCTAAAGAGAAATGAGGCAAATCAGCAAAGGCACTTTGCCTTTGTATTTATCTTGGTGTTTGCGTCCATAGTAATCTTTTTAGCCCCATCCAGTACCTTAACAGACTTTGCTTCTGTCTGCCACTGCAGCTCTCTAGAAGGGGGCAGACAGTAACACAAAAATGTAATTAGTGTATGTGTAACAACAATAGGGTCTACTAAAACCAATTTTTAGATATTTATCTGTAGTACCACTGAAAATTTAGAAACAGCCAAATAATGGAGTTTTATCAACTTGCAAATGGAAAATCCCTTTTCTTCTGTAGTAATAAGAGATAATTTTCATTCCTGAGTTATTTTCCTCCAGGCTATACTTGGAAACCTATCAGCAGCAGAGTTCAAGAAGCATTTGGACAACATTCTTAGGCAGATGGTGTGAGTTTTGGGGCTGTCCTGTGCAAGGCCAGTAGTAGGATGTTGATTGGTCCTAGTGAGTCCCTTCCAACTCAGGATATTCAATGATTCTCTGAAAGTGGTGCTGAGTGCAATGAAACTGAGCTTTTCTGAATAGCTCCTCTTCTCATAACCTTGTCCTCATATCTGTTTAGGAAAGGTCTGTCCTATCCTGAGCTCTAGGTGAGATGTTGAAACCTTGTGAACATTTTTAGTCTGAAAAGAGTTTTGACACTTTGCAATATCCTGAATGAGCAGCTGAATGGAAAGGATTAGCATTTAACATATACCACTCCTAGTGAGAAAACATCTGGGACATTTTAGTGTCATATACACTGGCTCAAGTATCTTAAGAAAGCTATGGGAACACCTGAATGGTAACCAAACCTGTACTCTAACAACTCATTACAACAAAATAAGTGTGTGTAGCCAACAGACAGTAGAAGTGCTGCTTGCAAAGTCCTAGGAGCCCTATGTCTTTATATTACAGAGAAGAAACACTTGGGAAATCTGAGATGAAAAGTGGACCATATTTGACAGTACTTGTCATTTGCAATTCTTTGTAAAAGCTTGAATAGCCCAAACCAAATCCCACTGACATCTGAGAGGTTTTCTTCTCACTGCCACAGGAACTGGGTCAGGTCCACAAGTGAGTTCTGGGGACTGCCACCTTCAGGCCATTTAGAGACTATTTAAAGAATGTTCACAAGGCAGCTTCTATGTCTTTGCCAGTGTCTTATATAAAATCATTGCCAAAGTGTTTTGTTTTGTTTTAATCCACTTTAATCCAATCCAGACATGGACTCTGTTTAGCTATGTTAAGCACAGAAAAGTATGATTTCTCAACTCTGCTTAAAGCAATCAATGAAAAGTACATCATTAAGACCTCTTACATTTTATTGAAGCTATATAATCAGATGAGAAACTGAATTACTGTTTAAGCAGTTCAGTGTATTTATATTTACTTGCTCATATGGAATGCAAATACTAGAAATGAAAAATAATCGAGTCATTATTGGTTAAATTTTTAAATAATTTTGATTGCTCCTACAGGAGTTGACCATTGTGCTCTAAGTGATCATGGCTGTGAACATTTGTGTGTAAATGGTGACAGATCTTATACTTGTCAGTGTTTTGAAGGATACAGGCTTCGTAACGATGGGAAAACCTGTAAACGTAAGTTATTATTCAGCAACTCAGAGTCTAATGTTACACACATAGAAGAAATCTGTAAGGTAGGATTGGATTGCCCAAATGTTGCAGTAAAATGTATTTTTAATGTTCAAGGATTCCAAGAGGTCATATTTCCTCTTTGGTGTCATATTTGCCAGCAGTATGCCGATATCTTGAATATGCTAAAGCATCTAAAATGGTACTGAATGCATACTTTTAGGCACCTGAATCACACCCTAAACATCTGTGCCATTTAAAAAGTAACCCTGAAATTGGACAGCTGTGGATCCAAACCTATCCAGAGCTGGGACAACTGTAATTTTCTTCTAAAATTTCAAGGTAAAAATATATAATGTTTATAAAGTCTTACCCAGCGTGAAGCTTGCAACATTATTAATGGAAAGTTCATTTTGTCCAGCATGGGATAAGGATGATTGCAAAAGAAATATCATAATTGTATTACAAATGTGACTACATTACACAGTTATGGTGAGTGGCAGATATCAAGAAAAAACTTAATAGCAAATTTTTCGCAACTTTTATAGCATAAGTAACTAAGAGATCAAAGAAGAATCATGGATAAGTTTCTGAAAAACTCACAGGCATTCAGTATTTTTTAACTGCAATCCCCATAATATCTAACATGAACATCTGCTGTTCAAAAACGTTTACAGAAAAGAAATTAGAGGCATCCAGATATTACCATGATGAATGAAAAGCTCCCTGTTCTTAGCTGGTGTTTCACAACATCACCCTCTTTTGTTATTTTGCACAAACAGAGACAAATTCTGCCTGTCTCAAAAAGTTAGGATACACTAAAAGCAAGTCAACTTTGAACATACTGCCCTTAACTAACAGAATTTTTTATATATGAAATTATTCCCAGGTAAAAATGTCTGCAAATCAGTCAACCATGGCTGTGAGCATGTTTGTGTTAATGCTGACAATTCCTACGTCTGCAAGTGTCGTGAGGGATTCATCCTGAGAGAAGATGCCAAGACCTGCAGAAGTGAGTGACTGATATCTGTTGAACACTTTTGCACATACACCAGGCAAGGAAGGAAAGGGGTATTTTTCACTTCTTACTGGAAAAGAAGCAACAAACTTCCTTTTGATATCTACATTTCTTTAACATATTTTCATTCGAAACCTACATTTGTGTCAATCATTCCCAGGACAGGACATCTGCAAATCAGTCAGCCATGGTTGTGAGCATCTTTGTGTTAATGAAGATGACTCGTATGTTTGCAAGTGTCATGAGGGTTTTCTGCTGAGAGAAGATGGGAAAACATGCAGAAGTAAGTTCTCTGAGAATTACTCACAGAATTTTATCTACAGTATGTAGATATGAGAAGCATTCAAACAAATACAACAGTTCACTGTCATAATAAAGGAGTAGTCCTTATGTTTATAATATAGGAGTAGTATTTATATATTTATACATTTCGACCACAGAGACTCTGTGGACAAAAATAGTGTATTTTAATAGATCAACTGACAGACTGGAAACAGAAAATACTCAAAAATTTTCAGGTACCAGGAGTTAAAAGTTTTTGCTGCCTAAAATGTTACCTGTTTATTCCAGTGATATCAGTAGACCTAATGAAAGCTGTTACTTCTCCCTGCATGATACATTTACTGTAGATGTGCTTTAACCAAATATTGTCAACTGTTCTCAGATAAAGACATTTGCAGTTCAGTTCACCATGGCTGTGAACATGTTTGTGTTAATGCTGATGAGTCCTATGTCTGCCAGTGTTATGAGGGATTTGCACTAAGGGAAGATGGAAGAACATGTAGAAGTAAGTATCCTTCTCTTTAGTAGATTTTCTTTATGATCTGTGCATTTGTAGATGTATTTTAAATATGGCAACCTTATTTTTTTAACAGATAAAGATGTTTGCAATTCTGTTGACCATGGCTGTGAGCATATTTGTGTGAATACTGATAGTTCATACATTTGCCAGTGCTACGAGGGTTTTGTATTGAGGGACGATAAGAAAACATGTAGAAGTAAGTTATTTTAATGTTACTATATTTTTTATATTCAGACATCTACAGAAGAAACATATTATTTAGAGGCAGTTCTTCTTATAGGAGATTTTGCCTACAAAAAGGAGAAGAAATTCTTTATTTACTAGGAGATTACTACTGTTAATCTTTAAAGTTTTGGAAATGTTCTTATTCATCAAACTGTAGTAAATAAAATCTGATTATTCCTAGATAAGGACATCTGCAAATCAGTCAGTCATGGCTGTGAACATCTTTGTGTTAATAACGATGATTCATACACTTGCCAATGCCATGATGGATTTGTACTAAGGCAAGATGGGAGAACATGCCGAAGTAAGTAGTTTATTGATGAAAGAAGAAATTTAATTTTTGTCTTGTTAGAATATTATTCACTGATTCACAGTGGCCAGAATGGAATATTTTTCTCTATAGATCATAAGACTTGTATGAATTAAGTATTGTTTGAACTAAAGCTACATTTCAGAAAAATCAGCCAATTTTAAGATTTGAATGTAGAGTTTAAAATGTGAACTTCATTTCCAAATTAAGTATGATAAGTTTTAATCTTGACCATAGGATGTTGCTACATTTTACTGTAATGGGTTGAAGTTCTAATTACCACTGTGTTCTTATGTCTGTATTCATACAGATCATGGCTTAACTTGTTCCTCAAACTCTTAGCATGTTCTTTTGTAAATGATAAGCAAATGAAACTCCTTCAGGCTTTTTATGTTTTCTAATCTTTTTATAACTTTGTTCTTGCTCCCCTAAAACCTCTGCTGTTTATCAGCATCCTTGTGGGTGCACCGCAGTGAAAGAAAGTCTTCTAAGAGGAGACACAGCAGGGTCCAAGGCAGAGGAATAATAACCTATCTAATTCTTATTTGAGTGTACCTATCTTTTTTAAAATCATTTATCTTTTGTTTAATCTTTTTTTTTTTTGACGAGAGATAGTCTCTGACCAAAATATTCTGCTAGCACTCGTGTTCAATTAGTTATCTACCATGATCAAAAGTTGTTTAAGATTCTCAGTATTACAGGTGTCCCTTGTCCTGTAAGTACAGCCTTCATTCTTTGTTTCTAAATGTATATCCTTAATTCTGGCTATTTTAAAATATATATGATTTGCTGTTACCCAAAAAGATTCATGTTACCTTCTGTCAGCAGCTGCTTTATCTTTATTTGCCATTCTCTCAAAAGTGGAGTAACCTACAAAATTTGATTATTTTGTGTTTTATTCTGGGCTGTCCATAAAATTATTAAGTAGTAGAGGAACAAGGCAAATTCTTAGAAAGAAAGCTACTTAATAGTCGCCCATTTACAATTGGTTCTGAAGACCTTTCTAGCCAGTGTTAACCAATATAATGTTGTAGTCTGTTTCCTTAATCAAAATAAATACCAAGACTGCTGCCTTTCTGAATGTTCCATTTTATGAACAGCATAAGCTTTAAGAACCAACCTCATCATCAATTAAGAAAGATAGTTATATAATTTTCCAGGATTTATTTTTCCATAACACCAAGCTGATTGATATTAGTCCTCTTTCTTTGATTTTGCTCTGACTCAAGTTCCACATTATCTATTGCATTATTTTAATTCAGATCAATGTCAAGCTGACAGGCTTACAGTGAACTACTCATATTTTAAACTCTGAAACCAGTACTATTTTCAGTGTGTGTGTGTACACTGGGAATGGAGATAGTGTTTTGGGGCTTCCTCAGAGTCCTAGGAGTTACTGAAAATTAACACTAAGCATCCAAGATATTCTTCAGAAACCTCTTTTACAACTCTCTGCTGCAAGTTACCTGGAGTTACTGATTCAAAGAAATGTGTCTGTGTGTTCAGTAGGTGCTGTGTGACCTACTTCACACAGTGTGAAACTCTTCACTCCAACAAAATCATCAGTAATCTATTTCATAAGTTCAGATCTGAATACACTAGAATTTTTTCTATTTCTGCATTAAGATTGGCAATTCTACCTTTCTACCTATTAATTAATAATACATTGTTTGAATGCTTTTTGTTCCTAAAAGTATTTAAATAATACATTCGTACTACCCTTTTTTTGGTTGGCCATGCACCCCCTTGTCCTTTTTCTTATTATTTCAGTGTTTTCAAATTCCTAATATTTTCACATGCAGTAAATACTGTGAATGTTTCTTTCTTTCAGTCATTTTTCAAATCTTATAGCTGTTTTCAACTTCAATTTTTAAATTTTTAACTACCCTGGCATTCTTTTTAGATTGTGAGACTACATTTTTGGTGGGTGTCTAGTAAAATAACCCGAAACAGTGCAATCATTGATGCTTCTTATTACTATTTCCCCTCCCCACCCCCACATCCCAAAATAGTCTGGCTCATATTTGCTTTCAGCTATGCAAAATTCATCCTTATGAAGTAATAGCCATGTCTGCTGCTGGTTGGTATTTGATTCTGTTTATAAACAAATATGTCCAAGTTGTGCACAGCTGTGTATAAGCAGATGCTAATTTTTACTTACATTGTAATTTCTCTTTTATCCACTGTGATGGGATCTAGTTTAGATTGCCACATCTTAAGTATAATTATTTTTGAGTTAAAAGATTGTCTCATGTAGCAGTTTCTGGAATTTTTGTTTTGGTAGCAGGAGACCCCCATGGAATTTGGCTCAGGTTGAAGTTCTTGTAAAAATACAAGCCTCAAGAGTCCAGTTGAACTTGGCTATCAGGACTCTTCCACTTTTTGTGTAAAGGTAGTTCTCCCTTAGAAACTGATATTTTCTTTTGTGTTGCATAAAGAAGAAAAAGGGAATGCTGATAGATGGCTCCACTTTCCTCTGCACTTTCTTTCCATCTGTACTTTTTGAAGAGGTTTTAACCAACTGGTTTAACATTGCAGTCATACAAAGTCCTCGCATAAATTTTCAGCAATCCAGTTAGATTTTATTTATCATCTTAAATAAGTAGTTCCTATTCTTTCAGGTTTTGTTTATGTAGACTCTTGGCACTGATATAAGGATTTTAAGGATTATGGTTAAATCATGTCCTGTGGTGTTTTTCTTAGTTTTGTTTTTACCAGCATGAATTTGTGCTAAATGACTGTACTAAATTATTCCCTCCTTTCACTCTTAGTGCTCTTAATGTAAAGTCCTCCTCCTCCTATATCTAGTCAGATTAATCCTAAAATGGTTTATTTTCAGTTGGAGGTCATCCAGACCATGAAGTTCTGGTCAGATGATAAAGAATTCATACGCAGTGTAAGCTAAGATGTCCATCATTTCACTAGCCAGAGATTTGCTTTCAGTTTGCAAGCCTCCATCTTTAAAAAAAAAACAACTTTGCATTTATAAAAAAAAGTTTAACTAATAAGCTACATAAATATTATCTAACTGTTCCCAGGCAAGGATATTTGCAAATCAGTCAGCCATGGCTGTGAACACATGTGTGCTAGTGCTGGTGATTCATTTGTTTGTAAGTGCCAGGAGGGATTCTTGCTAAGAGAAGATGGAAAAACTTGCAAAAGTAAGTAGTCTGATATTTATCAACATACTTTTTATCTGCAGCTCGTGCTTGTGTAGAAATGCGCTAACCAGCAAAAGCTGTCATCTGTTTTCAGATAAAGATCTTTGCAACTCAGTCAATCATGGCTGTGAACATGTTTGTGTTAATTCTGGTGATTCATATATCTGCAAATGCCATGATGGGTTCCTACTGAGAGAAGATGGGAAAACCTGCAGAAGTAAGTAGCACAAGAACTTGATTGGATTAATTACACATATCATAATGAAGGCCTCTGCTGATGTGTGCTGACTGCCAACTCTCCTGTTTGCAGACAAGGACGTCTGCAACTCAGTTGACCATGGCTGTGAACAAGTTTGTGTGAATACTGAAGATTCCTACATCTGCCAGTGTCGTGAAGAATTCATACTGAAGGAAGATGGAAAGACATGTAGATGTGAGTAGCCTGAGCTGTAAAAATATGCTTTTATTTGAGGCTTTCAAGTGTTGTGGGTGCAAGTACATGTGTGTATGTTTGTGTTTTCCAACTATTTGGGCTGCTTAAAATGATACCATCTCTCCCTAACAAGCCTCACCTCACAAACCCCATCCACTCTTCTCAGATAAAGATGTTTGCAACTCGGTTGACCACGGCTGTGAACATATTTGTGTTAATACTGATGATTCCTATGTCTGCAAGTGTCATGAAGACTTCATAGTGAGGGAAGATGGAAAAACTTGCAGGAGTAAGTTACTTAATCTTTGGTTTGTCCTTCCTGATCTGTTAATGAAACACACTACACAACAGTAGTGTTTTATTAGTGTCTATTATAGAATCAGCTTCATGTAAGTGAGCTCCTTCATGGAAAACTAATGCCAAATTTTTTATATTTAGTGAAAGTTATTTACTTAGATACAATTTTCATTATTCCAAGTTTAAAATGTCTGCAAAACAGTCACCCATGGTTGTGAACATGCCTATGTTCCAACTGGCGATTCATACATGTGTCAGTGTCACAAGGGATTTATATTGAGGCAAGACAGGAAAACATGCAGCAGTGAGTAGCTGAAACTTTTATGGGGAATACGTTTTTGAGTCTTAAAAGAAATAACAGACTAATTTCACTCAAGGCTTGTTCATGACAATTTTGTATTCGAAAAATGGTCTAATAAGGGAATTCTCTTAACAATTCTCAGATAAAGACCTGTGCAAATCCATTGACCATGGCTGCGAACAGATGTGCATTAATAATAACAACTCATACAGCTGTCAGTGCCATGAGGGCTTTGTTCTGCGACAAGATGGGAAGACATGTCGATGTAAGTAACTCATTGTGTCTGTCAGCCACTCTTCTCTGGCATTGCTACATAAATGAGCAAAGATGTCATACTCCTTTGTCATCTGTTCTTCAGACATCATGTTTGGAGTCTTTGAATTTATAAAATGTTAAACAGAATACAGATAAATACTTCAATTTTTCCTAGATAAAGATGTCTGCAAATCAGTTGACCATGGTTGTGAATATGCTTGTGTTAATAATGGCGATTCCTATATCTGCAAATGCCAGGAGGGATATGTACTAAAAGAGGATCAGAAAACATGCAGAAGTAAGTACATTTTATTTAGAACGCATTTGTTTCTTTGATTTCTAAAATTAATTTACTTCACTTCCAAAAAAAATTATAGAATCATAGAATGGTTAAGGTGGGAAGGAACCTTATTAAAGATCATCTAAAGTTCCATCTCCCTGCTGTGGGCAAGGACACCTTCTACTAGACCAGGTGTCTCCAAGTGTCACCCTACTGGCTTTGAACACTGCCACAACTTCTTATTTCAAACATTATATAATATTTGAAAGCTGAGAGAATATGTATGTGGCAGAAAATGTCTCAAACAATTAACTTGATGCCCTCCTAAGCAAAAATATATCAAATTGGAAGTTGTTTTGGTATAGTGTTGAGTACGATAATAATTCTTTTGAAACATCAGAAAAAAAAGCCAATGGGGAATCTTATTATCAAGGAATGTACATTTTAATCAGGTTCATGTACTGTAGATCTTTTATTTTTATATGCTGTATTTTAAAATATCATTAGTTCTATTTGCTTATCTTCCAACATGACATGCATTTATCTCATCATCTCTAAATATTTGGAGGCAAAATTCTACTGGAACTCAGTAAAAATATTTATTCTGCCAAAAATGGATGCCTTAGTTGAGGAGACTGTGATTACCAAAAGATTGGTAACAAGTTCTCACTGTTCTCAATCCTAACTAACACCATGCACCATGAACTGCTGCCCTTTCTTGACTTATGCAGTAGTATTGAGGTGGTTGTGATATGTATATTCATTGCATTTTCATCACCTTAGTACATGTCAGGTGTCTTTTTCTCAGATGACTGCAGAAAGGAATTCCTGAACAGTCTTAAAATAGGTATTTTCTAAGAAGAAAAGTCCAGGCTTTAAAGCTGAAAATCCCTTATTCGTGCATTGGCTTGGTAACAAACATATCCAATAATTTCTGTTCAGTAATTTCTGCTGCACAATTCTCTTTTGTGTAGTGCTTACAGCATTCTTCCTGTACAAAGATCAGAGATGAGTGGAGGTCAAAGTTTATTTGGTCCAGACTAAGAAGCAAATCTTAGATTCCTTAGGGTGGCATATTCTCCTGGAAGCTACATTGATCCAACAGGAGCTGAGTATCTCTACAGCTAGCCTTTGCACAAAGCACACTAATCTTTGTCTGCTGAAGGCAATTCCTTTCAGAATAAAAAAAACAACAACCCACCTGGCAGAAACAGTCTGCAGCTTGGAAGGCATTCTCCAACCTCTAAATTCCCTAACCTCATTATTGATGCCCAGTGCCTACAAACTGCTTTGATTTTTGCATGTGCATTTGCCAAAAATGAAGGGAAATACAAATTTGCCTGTCTTCTGACAAACTCCCAGCTCTCATGGGTAAACCAGAAAAGGTTAATTGCAGCAATACATAAGCCTTCTAATTACAAAATTGGTAGACAGTTACAAGCAAAAAACCCCTTATCTAGCCAATTCTGATTCTCTCAAGAATTAAATAGTTTTTTAACTATTTTATAACTCCTGCAACACAAATGCAGCTTCAATGATTCTCTTCCATGTCTCTCAGTGCTGACAAATTTGACAAATTCAAAGTTAGCATACGGGTTTATCCCTGGAAGAAAATGATGGCAACTGCATCTATATGCTAGCTGTGTTCTTCAGTTCTCTACACTTAAGAGTAATTCTTAACATTTACTGATTGTTGCTGCATTTTTAAGAGTTGTAGTATTCTGCAAAGCAGAAATATCTCAGTGAATATTCACTGTGATTATATTTTTGTTAAATTCTCAGTCCCAGGCACACTCTTAGCTTTTGATACAGCCTGTACACAACATCTTCAGACACACTGGCACAGTAGGATGAGCCAGGATCAGGGTACTTTAGATGATCTCTGAGTTTTTGCCAGGGTATCTGGATCCCTTTCCCAGCTTTGTGGAGTTTTTTCTTGATCTGAACACTCTGCTGCTCATTTCACAGGATGCACTGAAGGCCCAATTGACCTGGTGTTTGTGATCGATGGATCCAAAAGTCTTGGAGAGGATAATTTTGAAATTGTAAAACAGTTTGTCTCAGGAATCTTGGATACACTTGAGATTTCACCCAAAGCTGCTCGAGTTGGTTTGCTTCAGTATTCCACTGAGGTTCGTACAGAGTTTACATTAAGGCAGTTCAGCTCAGCCAAAGACATGAAGAAAGCTGTGTCACAAATGAAATACATGGGTCGAGGTTCCATGACAGGACTGGCACTGAGGCAAATGTTGGAGAGAAGCTTCACAGAAACAGAAGGAGCAAGACCATTTTCAGCAAATGTCCCTCGAATCTCCATTGTGTTTACGGATGGACGAGCCCAGGATGAAGTCTCTGAGTGGGCTACCAGAGCAAAGCAACGTGGTAAGTGGAGATGTTTTTGGTGTCTAAAAGGCAAAACTTGTTAGAAATAAGATGCAGTAACAGTTTGGATGTGCTATGGTGTGTGCTAATCGAGAGAGTGTTTGCCACAGCAGTCTGGCCAGTACAGTCACCACTGTCCTGCACATCAGACCTCTGTGTTCACAAGGGCCTTTGCTGCCAGGCTTGTGCATCATCCCTAGAGCAGGACCCATGGGGAATGTCTCACCACAGGTAGGGGTGCCACCCACCTGGCATGCCCTGAGTGCCCTGAACGTATCCACTAAGGTAGACATTTGATACAGAGACCTGGGAACTTCATCAAAAATTCTAGGGAAACAGTAAAAGATACCCTAAGCTGTCTCTTCAAAATACAGAAATCTATTCTTGTGAGAAATACGCTGGTAATAATTGGCTATATTTTTGTTTACGGGGTATATTCTTTATTTTTAACCAGTTTTATAGTGCTAATGGTGTTCTGGAAGGAAGATGACTCTTTTTGAAAGAATATAGCTGTAGTGCTGTCTATCCTACTCTTTCTACACACCTATATGCTGAAATGTGACTGAAAACTGGTGATTTTTAATTTCTAATATGTTTGGGCAGAAATCCATCCTCTAGGACACCTGTACCACAAATCAGAAACTCTTCATCTGTTTAGCAGAGTCAACTGAAAATTTTCAAAACTTGTTGAGAAAATAAACTATCCCTTTCTTCTTGGCAATTTTTTTTTTTATTTTATAAGAAACTGCTTTAAGAACCATGGCTGATGGGCCACAACACAGAGAAAATAGCCAGACTTTAAAAGATTCTGCACATCTTTTTTTCTGTGCTCATTTTATTGATATGACCTATCAATCAGAATTTGATACATGATTAGTAGAGCATTATTTAGGACCGATACCTCTCTGTAAGGAGAAAAGGGAAAAACATCCAAGGATATGAGAAGGGCATGTGCTAACAAGAGTGCCATTACAATGAAAGATAAAGTGGGTTTTAAAATAATTTTAAAAAACCCAAAAACGTTTAGAGGCTTACTAGTGAGATGTGTGAAATTGCATGGAGGATTTACAGAAGAAGGAAAGAAGTACAAGCCAACTTTCTTACTTGCTGAATGAAACCTCAGCTCTGGACTGCTTACACTGGCTCTGCAATACTACAGGCCAAACCCATCCCCTGTGTAATTGCAGCATAGCCAATAGAGTAATGCTCAATATGAAATGGACCTTGAGTATTTTATCACTGATATCCCCAAGTCTTTAAATAGCAACAAACTTCAGCATGACTGGTGCATCCATTACATGGAATCAGCTTCTGGTGAACATTTTCCTTTCCTGGCTAAAGTGCAATGGTAGGAAGATTCATGAAGAAAATTAAGGAGATACTTATGTTAAAAATTAAAAACTTGTTAAATGTATATTTTGTAATACTATCAGGCCCATGATTCTTCAGCAAAAAGGTTAAAAGTTGTGATTGAGTGAGTGTGCAGCAGTTATTACCCTATGTTAAATAAAGATATCAAACATCCTCATCCCAAGTTTTATCTGAAACCAACCAGAGAACACATCTTCTTCTCTTGAATTGTATAAAAGACCTGTGAAGCTCATAGCTGTACTATACATCACAAAATCAGTACTAGTTGTGGACACTTTCTAAGCCAGAACTGATGTAAAGAGAAATGTTATATCAGATAATAAGCTCATGAGCACAAAAAAATAACTGCTGAAAAAGAGGTTATTGGAGATTTCTGCTTTGTAGTTATTGCTTGTTTAAAATCTATGTGGTGAGAGGGCTCTGAACCACTTCCTCCTTCGCTGCTTCCAGGATTAAGAAAACTACACATCCTCACTTACCTTCTCCCTAGCACCTCTGCTGTGGAAATACTTGTCCTGAGCATCCCTGTTGTAAGGCTCTTTCTTTCCTAGCCCCACAAATTGTTTGTTTTCCCATTCTTACCCTCCTAAGTGGGCCTTCCAGCCTGTTAGTGCCCCTTAGAGAGCAAGAATCGAGTCTCAGTGTGCTCTGAGGATTTTGATGAAACACTTAAGTATTTTTCTGAAAAACTACTGCCATCTTTCAAGATTCTGCCCCATTTGCTAACAGGTAACAAGTGTTCCCATCAGCCCAGTAATTTGCTGCATTGCATATACCCTACAGACACATACACAGCAGGGACTTGCAGTGCAATTGTGAGGCTGAACTGTGTGATTGATTCTCTTGGATTGTTTGTAATATACTTTCTGGGATCATTTACTATCAGTAGTGGCCAGGCAAGTGTCATCTCTTTAACACAAAACTGTATGTCAAATTACAGCAAACAAGAGAGTTTCTACAAATCTCCCAGTAATTAAAGCATATTAAGCCTCTTTACTTATTTTGAAGTTACATAGAATATACACTTCTTGTGCTCTCCCTTTCTCTCCTATTTTCCTTTCATGGATTAACAAGTGCTTAGAATTAGAACTGCTGAATAATAAGTATGTACAATTTCTTTTGAATCCAGGTATAATCATCTATGCCATTGGAATAGGAAAAGCAATTGAGGAAGAACTGCTGGAAATTGCTTCTGAGCCATCATATAAACATCTCTTCTACGCTGAGGATTTCACAGCTCTGGAGGACATAAGTGAAGAGCTAAGAGCTCAAATCTGTGCAGGTAACAAAATTCCATTTTCCTTGAGATAGACAAGAAGTGAATGTTTACAGGTGTTTTGCTTTTTGGATTTTTCTGCCCTTTAATATGTGAAGAATATATACCATTAATCCATCACTGGATAAATGTATTAGCAATTATCTGCCCTTTATTTTCATAAAGGTTGCATAAGATGTACAATTCTATGCCTAGAAGAATCAATTGATCCTTCTCTTTTCTGTTTCTGCAGTTAAGTCAGCCACACAATGAACCCCACTCCACCAAATAAACATGATCTATTTCATTAGGAATGTGAGAAAATAATCAGGGATTTGTAATACCTTAATGAGAATTTTAAAAAAATTCCTAAGACCAACAGCAAAACAAATCATCAAGAGCTGTTGTGTGTAGTTATAGAAAACTAAAAATAGTTCACTGAACATATATTCACAGCAACAAAGAGTGGATTTCAGTTATGCATAAGCTCTGAGTTTTGCTACACAAATGTGGAAGGTTTGTTTCAGAAAGCACTCTTCTTCACTCTGGAACAAACAGCTTGTATATAAACATTCCCAGATGAAGTTTTGCAAGGGGAAGGGGGAATGTGAGCTGGGATGAAAGTTATTCAGCCGGAGAGAGGACAGCATGTCTTTACCACTCACACATTCCCAAGACTCAGTAGTTTTTGTACATTCAAACTGGTACCTGAAGCAAAATTCAGAAACAACACATGGAATTGTATTAGTCATAGGACTAGAATTGTGCAAGATTATTTAATTTTCACTAGCTTTTATCTGGTTGTTTTTCTTGGAATTAAATGCAAACAGGTTTTGCTCTTTTTTTTTCTTCAACATTATTGTGTAAAATTAGCTGCAGGACATTTCTTTATACAGATCTCAAAGAAGAATCTGTAAAAAAGACTTTGAGGATGTTTCTTAGCTTGCATACTCTTTGTCTTTCAGTCCTAGTTTCGTCCTTCTGAAATACTAAATATGATGGTAACATAAAACCAAGTCAGTTCAATTAACCTTATTAGGCAGATAATCTTCTGATGACAGCATGTCATCTTAAAAGCTTTTGGAGAGGCCAAAGCCAAAACTATCTGGCAGCCAGAACAGTAATTCTCACTCATTAGCAAACCCCAGTATAGTAATTCTTGCTGATTAGCAAACCCCAGAGCTCAGTGATGGAAATGCATCCTTCAGGTACCCACAACAGTGGTTAGCAATCACCATTTTTTTTGTTTTTAACTGTTATTTACAACATGAAAAAATAAGTAAATCCTGCCCCTTTGTGGCAGTTTTCTTGTCTACACCTCTGGTAACTGGGCAGCACTGTCCTCCCCCTCTCTCAACAACAGGCAATGAATGCCTCACACCTGTGAACTGAGGACGGACCCGGCCTTGTTTTTCTGGACACTCCAGGACTACCTATTACTCATCAACTCACTCCACCAGAAATTCTGCCTCCAAACCTGTTACACAGTCTGAAAGTTCTTTTTTTTTTTTTACCTTCTGTTGTTTACAGCCCAATTTTTCTCCTCCTTTGCAATAGCAGTAACTTTAATCTTTACTCCAGCCTTCATCCTTAGCTGAGGTCTTCTGAGGCTCCAGCCTGTGAGGACAGTGGAAGATCCTGTGAACCCACTGTCACTGTGGACTCCACTGACAAAGCCTCTCATCCTTAGTCCCAGCTGTGGATGTACTGTATGTTTCCAACTAAAGCAGGAGCCCTCCAAATGTTTTTTTGGGGGGTAAGGCTTTTTTCTTTCATTCTGCAAGAAAGCATCCGCCTTGTAGAATAGCTGCTGATTACTATTAATTATTCTTGATGACTAGTAGTAAAGGCCAAAAAAAGGAGGGGTTTTTTTCTCTCTTGCCTCTTATTAAGAGGAATTCAGTCGGAAGGTTCCCATTCATTGCCTTGGTTAATGTTAATTTCTCATCTGACTGGAAGCACTAACGAGGCTCTGGCAATGTCATACATAATACACACTCAATATGATTGCAGCTTCACCCCTGTTCTGAGCCATGTGCATTATGGGAGCTTTTAATTACATGGTCATATACTATTTTTGTCACAAGACCCCAGCCCTGATCAGATGACAGTACTCAGCAGCCAGCTGGTTAACATTCTGTTTTCCTTCCAAATTGTGGATCGTTAACAGTTCAGCAAATATTCAGACACTGCTTTTGATGACACTTTCTCACAGGCTCCTCCTAACAAATTACTTGTGTTTTGTTACAAAACAGAACACTAAAAACGAACATCCAACTTCAGCATTGTTCCCGAACAAATTTATTCATTGCACTGACTACACCAAGCGATCCAGGGTGATCAGTCTCTGTCACTACTTCTGTGTTTATTCAGCTTCACAGAGGCAATGAGATTACAAATCTTAGAGCCCCAACCAGTTTCTGAAGCCTGAAGAGCAGTTTCTGAAATGCCCAATTCCCATCCCATAGTGGAGACCTCCTGCCACACCTCTACCAGTGCACCTCTCTTTTTTCCTGTCCCTAATTACGTGTCCATACCTGCCGTGTGTCCAAAGCTCAAACGTTTCATGTCAGTTCCTCTGCCCTTCCTAAACAACCCCCTCGTTAGCTTGCAGCTCCTTAACAACTTCTAGAGCAAGTTATTACCCAGGGTCAAACACTCAAGATTCATCTTACCTGTTTCATCTCTCCTACAACAGAAATCTTCATCATCCATGTTCCCACTTGATCATTCTTCAGCTAGACTGTGCTTCTAGTTTGTTTGATTCCCTTGTGATCTCATCCCACACCTCTCTGCCCCGAGCTCTTGTCCAAGATCTGAGTTCCTTCCAGCAGCTGGTTCCCATGCAGACTGAGATATCTATATCTAAAGATTGTAGTTCTGCTGCCTGATCTCTGGTCTTCTTATTCAACCACTCATCTGTTTTTTCCAATATTCATGCTCAGTAATTCCAACCTCCACTCAAGAGGGCCTCATCTCCTTCCCAGTGCAACTTAGCACAGCTGTATATTATTGTGCATCTGCCAAAACTGACTAAACCAGCAGCAATCCCAATAGTTATAGCAAACCTGGATGTCACAGAAGCATCTTCCACCTCCCTGCTGCATCTTCATGGCATATCAGGAGAGTTTGCACTGTCACCTTCTACCCCCATGCATTCACTTTCAGGGAAGGAGCTCTGGGTTCCAGAGCAGCGAGTGTGTCCCAGATGCTCCATCCACCCTGGCGTCATTGGTCAAGTTGTGCAGTTGTTAAATACCTGCTCTTTAGCTCATCTGGGCCATGAAGAGCTCCAGTCAGTCGAAGGTGTTCATTTCCTAGTGTAAGACCCATTCCTAAGGAACCGCAGCTGCCCCCACACTGGCCTCTGGCGGCAAGAAAGGGGCAGGGCACACAACGACTGAGGTTCTGCCTCAAATAAAACACGGGTTTGTTTCCTCTCAATCTCCTGACTAAAGAGATCAGGGTGTGGACTCTGAAATAAATCCTTACATTTTAAAGGCTGTGCTTAATGAATTAGAAACGTGTATTTTTGCTTAAAACTGTAGTGTATCAAATAGACTCTACTGCACCCTTCTCAGCTATAAACTCCCAACTCCCTGATCAAGGTTTCCCATTATAAAGAAGAAAACTGAATGACAGTAAGAAACTTTTTCTTTCTCCAAGCAGTTATTCAGTTCATCCCAAAGGATGATGGATAATAATGAAACATGAAAGAATCTTCACTATAGGACACAAAGTAGATTGCTGTCATTTCAGATTGCTTCACTATTATTAAATAATCACTTCTGGTTTTGGAAGAGTTCCTCTGATAGTCTGAGTTGAAGGGCAAGTCCTGGAGTTTCCATCAACACTGGACCTCTTCTAAATTGCACAGGTATGAGGCATTCTTCATGTGTTATGAGAGACAAACACCAAGTTACTGGCAAGAAACATCTCCATTTCTAGGGAATGTGAACATTTTTATTGCTCCTTTTGTGATATCATTTCCTCTGGCAATTTCTATCTACCAGCCCTGAAAGAGTCACCTCACCAGCAGGATGCATCATCTGGGACGCTTCATAAGACTGGTCCACAGCCTTCAGGTTGGCTGTTTTAACTCAAGTGTCCTGTCCTGCTGTCTCCCCAGTCACTGCTGAGTTGCCTCTTCATGCTGCCTCCTGTAGAGAACCCTCACGATTCAGCCAAAATGGTTCATCCCACGTTCCTGCCTCCTCGCCCCTCCCAGTCACCCTCCTTTCTGCAGCACCAAGAACGGAGATTCACTGTAACAAAAGCATGGCTGCATGCTTCTTACACCATCCAAATGAAATGCTTCATGGGGAACTTTGTAGTTCAACACTGTGCTTGACACTTTAAGCATGTTTAGCTTTCAATCACTTCTGTTTCTCACAAAAACCTTCACAATTCCCTTTCAGTTCTGCAGCCTACAACTTAAATCATATATACAGTAAATACAGCCTAACACCTTGGTTCCTTCACATCTTTGTATCCCTAGTCCTTTCCTTGAATGATCCTCACTGCAATTAGTGAGACTACTTACTAATTAAGGAGAACTCAATGCATGTGAGTAGAAAACAAAATAAAATTGTAATTTAGTGGGTTTGATTTTTAGACTTTTGGGGGGTTTCCTGCAGGACCTGAATCAACCACAATAGCCATCACAGATGTCATTGACTGTCCACATCTTGCACTACACCACAAGTATCTTTTTGAAGACAGTCACATTCACTCAACAACAGGTAATCGGGTTACCTTTGTTTAGAATAACCCAGACTTTGAATATATGGGACTACACATTATGTACTGTTTTCCAGTATTGACAGAATCTGCCTCAGGGCATTCCTTTGGATGTTGACCTGTTTTGAGAACAGGAAGCTGTATTAAACCTGCTCTGCATTTATAATTCCTTGTCATTTCCTCCCCATTCTATTCAATTATTCAGCATTTAGCCTGTGCCTAAGTGTTTTTGTTTTTCAGCAAAAGCTTCAAAAGATAACGACCAGTGCAAATGTGAAAACCTTGTGACATTCCAGAACTACGCAACCAGTGAAGTAAGAAAACTCACCCAGCAATATATCCTTTCTGAGTAACTGTTTCTGACATGTAAGATAAGAAACACAGGTTAAAACAAACTAAATTTTTTTGCTTCAAGTCTGAACTGCCTCAATAGCTAATGTGAGGTTATTGTAATGAAAATCTAAACTACATAATAGATAGTTTCCAAGAAGTAAGGCCTTTAAGACTTTTAATCTGCTTCTCCTTCATAGAAGGGACCAAAATATTAATAAGGATCTTTAATTTTAATAATCCCTAACAGTAAACACCTTCAGGGACAGCAAAGAAAGGGCTGGTCAAATTCAAGACTAACACACTTTGCTTTGGGTTACTTCTTCAGATGGTACTGAAATAGCATGTACTGGCTACAGGTGTCAAGAGTACAGAAGTTGTTTCCTTTCTGAACTACTTGGTGAGGCACCAGATGCAGTGAATCATTTAAAACCACACTCCAGATGAAGAGGAAATCAGAGTACTCAGGTTTGGTTGATTTTGCATTAAAAGAAATGCAGATAAAACTTAACGAAGTGCAAATCAGTAGCTTCTGCCCCCCAGCTAGTCTGTTTTTTCAAGGGAGCTGTTAGTACAGCAGCCTTTGCACTACCTGTAACATGCACCACATCTCAGGAAACAACAGCAGCAAACCAGCAATGCAACTCATCATGCACTATGTATGCAGCAAATCCCCGTTTTCTTCATGAAAGCTGCTTCTGATCAAATAAGTAGTACGACATCACATCTTCTACCTGAGTTCTGTAAATGTACAAGAGCAGTAAGCCCTTACTATCTGCACAGAAGAGTGCAGTGATGTCAACAGCTTGTAACTGTGTGCTTCCTAGACAAGAGCTTCAGACCAAGGTACCTGTGAACAGTCCTGTCCAGAGTAAGGCAAGCAGAGCCCTCGGTGGCTGCTAACCTGATGCAGATACATTGCCTACCAGTTCAGACCTTCCCTGCAGCAGCCAGCCTCTCACCTTCCAAAGTGAATCCTTTGGCAGACACTTCAAGGAATTATGCTCTAATCACTTGATTAAATTACTCCATGCAAAGCAGATTTCATAAAGGAGAAAGCTGTCACATAAGGTTATTGCTAGGTGTTTCAAATTCTCATCAACATACATACTCCTCTGACAGGACTTCTCCAGACAACTTTGGAAAAAAATTTCTAGGTCATTTCCCACATCTTTAAGTGTTGTATGACAAGCAGAGTTCCAGCCTGCATGCTAACAAGAAAGGAGACCAATTCTTGCCCCTTCAGGAGAAGCACTTTACTGTAATCTCCTGCAGCTGGGCTACGAGGAACTCTGAGCTTACTCAGAATCAAAGAACTTAGTTGCTAAGCTTAGAAGCTTAGCAACATGTGCTTTTTTTGCTTTACCATTTGAGCAGGCAATCCTGTGATTTCTACTACAAGGACTCAAGGTGATGGAAAACCTGTCAACACTGAGCCAGAGACTAGGAATTCTGATAGGAACAGTGCTAAGCACTTCCTCAGAGCACTGTGCAGCCACTGCTTTGAACAGAGTATGAACCATCCAGTTTCCTCTTTATTAGAAGTATCATTTCTCTGCCTTATCTCACGAGCAGCTCAGGTATGAAGTGATACACTAGTTCTTGATAACTGCAGACTGCTGGCTAGTCCTCATCCAGATATCTGAGGGGTGGGGGACCAAGAACTGGCCACAAAAGTAGCTCCAGTTACACAACACAAATCTAGAGGGACCGGTCCAAACTGTTCTGTGTCCAGCCACATTAACTCCTATCAGTAGTTGAGTGCAGTTTCACTGCTTGAACTTTGCCTCTGTGAACACTTGAGAAATATGGCTGTTGAAGAGAATGCAGTTCACATGGTGCTCATATGCACAGAGTAATCCTTGCTGCAGCAGACAGATGAGAAATTACCAAACCCATGTCCAGGCAGACTGGACACACACAGAAGCAGGATACCCACGATACCCACTCTCACTGTCTCTAGAAGATTCTCCTGCTGTCAGTGGGCAGACATAGTACACATGGCTGTTCTGGCCAACCTCAAGAGGCCAAATTCAATTTGCCTGTCTGCCCCAAAAAATTCCCAACAGCAACATGTCAAAGATCCCAATCTACATGCCCAGTTCTCCATCTTCCCTTGTGTAAGACCTTAAGATGTTGAAATCAAGACCCTAGTCAAAAAAAGCAAGGAATGGGGTGCAACAAATTCACCCTTCTGAGGTAGATTTCAGTGCCTTCAGTTCTCTCTTGATGACAGACCTCCTCTTCCTCTCAGCTTCCCCTGGCTGCAGCCTTTCCACTGAACTCAGAGAGAGGTGCTGAAGTTAACACTATTGGTCCAATCTCTTCCTGCAGCAGACAGCATTCCTGCCAACTGGAAGTGCTTGTCAGGAAAGGGATGCTGTAGACTACTTTGCCTTGCTACAGCTTCTTACTGTAAATGGAACCAGCCCTAGATGCCATAGAGTTTGTTGCATTCTATTCCACATTTGTCTGGAAACCACCATCACAAGTGTGGGCAGAAGCAGATCATGAGGAGCAGACATTCTTACTGGGGTCTCAGAGCCCCATAGTTTTATAATCTACTGTTAGTTACATGTAGTTTTCCCTGTGATTAAGTGAAACATTTTTTAAACAGCATTAACTAGATAAATATTTATCTTCCCTGTAAAAGAGAGAAAAGCAATCAATTTTCAGAACCAGCCTTTTTAACAAGCTGCAGTCTGAACTCCATGTTAAGGTATGCCTGTTAAGGAATGGGGCTTCACACAGCTTTCTCAACTCAGCTGATCAAATCAGAACAAGAAAATACAGGAGAATATCGTATAAGAAACTACTGGCAGTAAAAGAGGAGAAACAGGAAAATGTTTATGGACCATAGCAATCAGGCAGCTGACTTTTTCTATTAATCCATCCTATCAGTAGCTCTCTTTCCTTAACTTTTATCTACTGGAAGAAATGACGAAGAGAATGGAAGACTTGGAAAACAGGCTAAAATACTGACCACAATTTTAAGTGTATGCTACACTGTATATTTATACATACAAACTTGTCAGAGCTATTTTCTTAAACTGGTTCAAAGTAAAATAACATATCTTTGTGTCTGAAGTTGAAAAGAGTATTTTGGATCTTTGCATCTATATGCCATGTGTTCTGTCTTGCATTGAGCAGATAAGAAATGTTGAAAATTTTATATAAACAATTTAGTAACTAGCAAAAGTTCTAATTAAGCAGAACAACTGAAATAAGCTATGCAAAATAATAAAATGCTGTTATTTTTTGAAGTGAAACCTCCATGTTTTGAAGTATTCTTAGGGTATGAATTTTTTTGGCTTAGTTTTCTGTATTTCCCTCCTCCCCTCTCAGTATTTTAAGCACAGCTGTGTGTCTATATATAGTTCTACGTATACATACATACATAGAACAGGTGGGACAGCATTCACAGCCATTAGGCTTGACTTGGATTCTTCAAACAAGAGTTAACTACTGATATCAGCAGGAAGTAAAAATACAAATTTACACATTTGTGTTTAAACTGTGATGAAAGTAAATGCTCAAAGTGGGAAGTCTGCTGGATTATGAGGGCATCACAACCTGAGGGTTCAAGAACTTATCATGTCCAGACCATCCAACTTCTCCCTGCTGTCCTTTGGTCAGTTTTCACTGATTCTCTTTCTTGAATGCAAGTAATACATTAATTCTGAAAGCATTATTTGGTCAATTCACCTAGCTGCACACCCTGTCAAACACTAAAACACAACAAAACCAGCAAATTGCTTCTGTTCTGGCCAACTGAAGTGTCTCTAAGTCTCACTCCCTTCCCTTGGCTGCAACTCATCTGGATTTGTGGTTTAATAGGTAAAGACAGCAGCACTTCCTCTTCTGCTTTGACACACACTGGAGTTTGCCTCTTGACTATCTCCAAATGGAAACACACATTTTATGACAGAAGTAGCTGCTGCAGAACTGAAGTGATTAAGTGATCTCAGATAAGCTGATGAGTGTGCATGGATACACAACAGCAAGCTTTGAAAGGTACCTTGTATTTTGGTATACTCTGGAATTCTGTGAGGTTACAGGTACCTTCTGATTTTCATGAGGTGTTTCTTTCACCACATGTCAGAAAAGCACTGGCACTTCATTTAACAATCCCTAGTAATAAGGAACATTCTGCAGTCATGGTCTATCACAAAACAGGCACCAATCTCTTAACATACTGATGTTCTCAGCAATTGTGACTTGAGAACACCAGCTCATCTGTCTCCAGCATCTTCAGAAAACTAAAAAAAAAAGCTACTAATTTAAAAACAGCTTTGTGAAGTTAATCAGTATCTTAGAAAACATATGTAACACATCTACACATCTAGAAGCTATATCCTGTTTGCCCTTTTACAGATATGTACTCTTGGAAGGAAAAGACAACGGGAATAATGCACATTAGTACTTGATTCACTTGGTAAAAATAGTGTGAATTATTTTAATGTAAGTAAACCCTCTAGGAATCCCCACCAACACCCCAAATTTGCTACTGTCCCTCATGTTATGCCTTGTGTTTGCATTAGCACCCCAAAAGCAAACACAAAGGAAGCCCTAGCCAGCTGGGATTTGGCACCGTACTTGCCATGATCAAGCCTTCCTTCACTTACCTCTCAAGATCCACAACTCCTACTGAAAGAAAGGCAAATTTTGCCATGTGAAGGTTATTTCTAACAGAACAGGAAGCACAGCAGTGGTAATGAATCTTCATTTATATAGTCTGTTCCCTAAAACCAACAAAAGTATAATACAAATTTTTCTTAAAAGAGATCTGTAACCAGTTTTATTGTAGAAATAACACCTTTACAGCATTTACTTCTCACTGGTTTGTTCTGGCATGCTTCTAATGATGTCAGAGTCACCTGTGAAACAAAAACGTACTGTTAAAAGAGGTCCCACAGAAAGATGTTTTTAGGAATAAGAAAAAAACCCACCCATAAAACCACCAGAGTGATTCTACAAAAAGAAAACAACTTAAAAGCAACAGATAGTCTGCTTAGGGAAAAAGCAAGTAATTTTGATGGATTGATAAAAAATACTTGTAAGTGTGTTTTCCTAATCCAAATAGAGTATTTCCCAGTAATTATGCACCTGTCACCAGCATTTACAAAGCCAGTACTAGAACAACAATCTAGTCCTGGAGGACACAATGCACAGTTTTACTATAGCGAATGTCTAGCCTCCCCTGATCACAGAAATATCAGGACAGCGAGAATATTCGCATTGTCAGCTACAGAGCATCAGGATTTACTTGCAGCTCTCACCCCACCCAAAACACCAAACCTTAAAGCGACATTTTGAAAACTGCAAGCTAAATAGTTTTCTGAAGAACTAGGAAATTCAAAATCCTTCTTTTCTGAAGAATTAGTCATTGTGACTTAGGGAACAGTTATTAGTTAAAGTTATTACAGAAATCATTAAAACCATGTGTATGCATTCTGGTCAACAAACAGAACAAGGGATTGTTTCTTCTCTTAAAACATTCTGGAAAGAGGATGGGAAGTCACCTACTTAGCATTCTATATAAGGAATTGGAGCAACTCTCTGGGACAAAGACTGCTACCAAACCATAGTAATTACATACAAACTTACAGTTTTAAAATAAAGTGTTTAATATCATTTTCATCCCTTGATGAATATCCATCTGCCTATTGGTTATTTTTCTATATATTATTCTGGAAAGCAGGACAAGTCATAATCCTTTGTCTTAGATTAAGAACAGTCAAACAGGGCTGTTGTAAACAGCACGTTGTGTAAGCTCACATCCTAGCTTAGGGGTTCAGAAACAGGTCCCATGGAGTTAGTTCCCAGACACTGAAACCTCCCTACAGACTGACAAGTAGACAAAATGCTCACAGGGCTCAGCAGTAAAAGAGCTATGTGCAAGAGAAGCAGCAGTCCTTCCAGGTTCTAAGAACCTAGGACTCACAAGAGAAGAGCAGAATCTTGGTCAGAGGAAATTATAAATAAGTGTTAAACCTGATGGAAAAAGGCAGTAAAATGTGTCATCACTCCTGCTCGTTCCTTGCTCAGTGCTGCTACTCACAGGACAAGGGAGGATCCACAGACACCCCCTCGTTTGGTCCCTACACAGTCCATGGGAATTACCTGGGTCGATGATGGCCAGTGTGCACACTCTGTAGTATTTTCCGCATGCTGTGCCCAATTCAATGTTGTTCCCACTATAATGATGGACGCCAGTCTTGGCAAGCATAGCGTAGTACTCAATCTCTGATTTTCTGAAATCCAAAAACTGGGTGTTAACAGTACCCACAAACAATTCTGACTGACTGCAATACAGAGAGAGCAACTTTAACCCCTCCCACACTTAAGATGCTTTTCCTTCCTACCCAGAGAAACACATCTGTTCCTTGCGAGGCAAAATCACCCTGGGGTTTTGGCTCAGGAACCTTTACCCAGACGTCTGCTGAAGGTTTGTAACAACAAACTCTTCAGGCTGCTCCTACACAGGCTCATTTCTACAAGGTAAAAAGTTTCAGCACTTGCAGACCTCTGAAAGGCCATAGGAGCTGTGCCAAAGTGCATAAACTAAGAGAGTTAATGTTGATGCCCAGTGGAGGCCAGATGCTGAACAGAGATACTGCTGTTACTAGCTGAGAAAGGAACTGTGTATTTTAATTTAAAACAAGAAGTCCACCTATACTGCCCTCTCTTCTGACTTCCACTAGGAGAGCCTAGCAGTTCTGAACCTCAATGCTTCCCAAGCACTCAGAGGATCCCCACTAATATTTAGGATTGCTGCCTACTGTAACAGTCCTGCTATTTCTCAAGTATCTAATTTCTGGGTTTCACATATACATTTTCTTGAGCCTGTCAATATCCCTCGACAACAAAAAGGGCTCAGATATTCAATGAGGAGAATGTCATGATATTACTACAGATTATGTTCTCAAAAAAGCAGTCTCACTGGCCAGGACCCCAAATTTGTAACTAACTTCGACAGCAAATTTTATGTGCTTCAAATATTTAAAATAAATTATCAGTTTTCCTAGCTGTAAAATTATTTTCCAATACACTACTTTGGAAAAACATGGGAATTCAGCCCCATTACACCCTTAGTGAATGTTATCAAGCGTGAAAAGCTTCCAGTACTTTCTCTAGTGCAAACTCCTTGAATTAAAAAGCTAAAAAACCACCAGGAAATATTTCAACACTTCTAGACTTGAAATCATTACACAGCAAACTACCTGTCACTTTTATTTCAGAGCACTCTAGACTGTGCCAGCGAAGTCCTCTGTTTTAAGTCACTGGAGAAATTAGCATGAAGCACACACTGCATTTGTACAAAGAACCCATCTCAGAATTATTTTCTCACACATCTGCTTACCTCAAAGCAGGACAGTTGTTGGCGAGGATGACCAACTTGGCCTTGCCCTGACGAATCATTTTCAGGGTCTGTTTGTACCCAAGCACATATTTGCCACTTTTCATAACCAGCTGAAGCCTGGAGTTGATGGACTCCAGGGACTTTTTCTGAAGATGTAGAAAAGCATTATTGTGTTAGTTCACACTTTTTCAAAACAATGGAGAACATTAAAAAATAAAGAAATTTCAAATATATCCATTTTTCATAATCTCCCTATAATCTGAAACATGGAATAAGAAAGGCTAGTCACAGTTACTTGAGTATAAGGGATAAGGGTGTTGCTGACACTGTTTTCACAGCTTCAGAAAGTTCTTTCTTACTCCCATATCTCACAATAGGAAAATACATCTCAAAGCACTGTTGCTGCTATCTACATAAATCAGTGACATCTGCGTGTATCAGACAGGCTCCTGTCAAGTTCAGCTAGTCAAGGCCAAGTAAATACCACTTCTGCCTTGCAAATCTAAGACAGGTTTAATCTGTGTCTCCCCAGGGTGCGCACTGACGTTATATGGGGCAGCAGAAAGAAGTGATTCTGTACAATACTGAAGTGATATTACAAGAAGTGAGCGTGATGCTCACGACAACAGATTAGGCGCATTTGCACGGACGAAGCCACCACCTTTGAACAAAAAACCCAGATCTGTCAGAGCCACTGTAAAGAAAGGCCAGAACATGGCAGGAAAGGCAAAACCCGAACTCCACCCGCACTAGGAACTCGGCACCCCCTTCCTCCCACCACCTCAGGGGCTCTGCAAGCCCCCCGGGATATCGCACGGGAGGGAGCCGAGAACAGCGACCCCGGCTGGAAGTGGCCGAGGGGCGCGGCCAGAGTCAGGAGAGCACGATCCGAGCTCTGAGGGCCGCGACGAGCTGTGCCCAAGGGCCCCCCAGCACCCCCGGCCGCCAGCCCAGGCTATGCCGGGGGCCCCCCGCCGCACCACGGCGCTGCNCGCACCACAGCGCTGCCCGGACGCCCCCGCCACCACGTGCGCCCGGCGCGGCCCCGCTCTCACTCACCGTCTTCTTCGCGGCCACCATGTTGCTGCCTCGCGCGGGGTCGGGCGGTACCTGGAACACAGGGGGATGGAGGGGAGCGGTCAGAACCCGGCAGCAGCGCCCGCAGCGGCCCCCGCGCCCCCGGCCCGACCCCGCTCACCGCAGACGCGCCGCCAAGATGGCCGGGCCGCCAGAAAGGACCGAGCTCCCAGCAAACCCCGCGCGAGCCCCGTAGCAGCTCTCGCGAGAGCCGCGCACACACTCCCGGCCCACGGCTGCCAAGACGCCCCGACACGGCGGCCGCCCCGGGAGGGGGCGGGGCGGGGCCTGGCTGAACGGGGGCGGG
>VZRS01011291.1:149909-260665 GCA_013398055.1 Ifrita kowaldi
TGTCCGTCCGGCTGACGGCTCCGGCCCTTTCCCGTCCCCGCCGCCTCCCTCGTTCCGGAGAGCGGCTTTGAACGCGTGTTTCACATCACAGCCTAGCGGAAGGTTTCCGGCGCTCATGCGGGAAGAGCCGTAGCGGTCTGAGCCTCCCATCATGGAATCACAGGATGGCCTGGGTTGCTAGGTACCTTGAAGCTCATCTAGTTCCATCACCGCTGCCCTGCCATCTTCCGCTAGACCAGGTTGCTCAGAGCCCTATTCAACCTGGCCTTGAACACCTCCCGGGATTTGGGAGGGGCATCCACAGCACCTGTGTGTCTTCACCACCGTCACAGTAAAAAGCTTCCTCCCAATATCTAATCTCTTTTCAGTTTGAAGCCATTCCCCCTTTGTCCTGTCACTACCACTACATGCTCTTGTAAAAAAAAGTCCCTCTCCATCTTCCCTGTAGGTTCTCTTCAGGTACTGGAAGGTCACAGTCAGGCCATCCCAAAGCCTTCTCCAGGCTGAACAATCCCAATTCTCTCAGCCTTTCCTCATAGGAGAGGTGCTCCACCCCTCTGATCATCTTGGTGGCGTCCTCTGGACTCAGTCTAACAGGTCGATGTCCTTCCTGTGCTGGGGACCCCAGAGCTGAATTCAGTACTTCAGGCAAGGTATCACCAGAACAGTGTCCCTAGGGACTGTCACTTCTGACACAGGGCTGGTGCAGAAAATTATGGGACGGAGAAAATAAATCTCTTGGGCACCGCAAGGCACCAGACACATATGGAGGTCTGACCTTGTGTCCCTGCTGTCAGCACTGAGCACACTGCCTTGCTAAAGCAGCAGCACCTGCCTTCTGCCAGGCACAATGGCCCCTGGCAAGCCCCCAGTTCTGCATGAATGGCCTGTCCCGATGGGATACAGCCTCGGGCCGAGCCCAAGCAGAGACACAGGTTTCTAGCATGAAACAAGCCACTGAGCTTGGGAATAGACCTGGGCCTGATACTGGCTGTGTTAGCAGGTTCAGCTTTGGGTGCCCTCAGAGCAGCTCCCACGTTTGCCAGGGCTCTGCACTCCAACCAGCTGTGCAGTGTCCTTGGCCCATCCCCAAGCAGCTCAGTCCGTGGCTCTGCTGGAGTTACAGTGCAGGGAAACCTCCTCCTGCCCCCTGTGCACTCTGGAAACCACCAGCTTGAAAACGATCTCGCTGAGCACACATGCACTGCACTGTTTGGGAACACGGCCGTGACGTGAGGCACCCATTTTCAGGCTGAGGACATTTGTGCTCGATCCCACAGTGCTGTCCATCCTAGAACAAGCACCCCAGGCTGGCGCAGGGAGGAGCAGAGAGCACCAGCTCAGCTGGCGCCTGCAGGGATGAGCAGTGTGGATGCTCAGAGAGTGAGCTGCGGGGATTGCCTGTGACATCCCTCTAGAGGATGCTCAGGGATCCAGCCACAAGACAGCAGGTCTGCTGCTGGTGGGACTTTGTGCTCTTAGGATACTGCACCAGAAAGGCATCCCAGCGTGTACATTTCTTATGAAGTTACAAAACTAGCATAGGAGCTTTGTTAGACTCGCTCAGGTTAGCACAACCATGGGAATGTGTTGCACTTGTTGGCCCTAGGAAGCTTGATGCCTTTATCAATATGGAATAAGGAGCAACAAACTAAAAAGCCGAGAGAAAACATGCTGCATTCAATTATTCTAGTATGCTTGTATTCATAGATATTATTTCAAATAAGGGAAATAATTTATAGCAATATACTACTATGCCCTTCTCCTGGTTTGGCTACCTCCATGGTAACCTTCTCCTGGTGTATGATCACAGACCTTACCAAAATATTTCCAACAGGATAGCTTTCTCAGTGACAGGCAGCCTTTGGTCAAAATGCAAAACATCATCCAAACCTTTTTTTTTTTCTGGGTAACAACCTTAGGTTTTGACTGATCAGTTTAAGCACCTAGATTAACATCTAAACTGCTAACACTGAAATAAAGGTATGTTAGAAAAAATGCCACCAAACTTAAGTGGAGTTGAAATATCCCAAGTGAAACTAACTCAGACTAAGTCCATCTCTAAAGGTAAAGTTCTCTGGGAATAATGTCTCTGTTAAGCACATAAATGATACCTGTAGTGTATAAATAATAATACAAAAATGTTACATTTTGATGTGTCTCTTTTGATAGTCCAATTTCTTTTATTGAAACAAAATAATTTCTATCCCTTTACAGAGTACGACCAAATCAATTTTGAAGTACACTTCAAACTTTTCTGTTCTTTGGCAACTGAAAAGAAAACTCTATTCCATGTCTTTTTCTTTTCCTGTTCCTCTTTTTCCCCTTGACCCATCCCTCAGGTGCATAGCTGTTATTCCCCATCAAACTGTGACTTTGCTTTTAACTCTTTATACTTTTACTCGGTTGGTTGTGGTCTGGTGAAACATTCATCTTTTGTCCCTGTTCAAATTCTCGTTCTTGTTGAAGTCCTCGGTGCCATTCCTTTTGACTATTCCAGGATTTATGTCACCTTGCAGGATGTGGGAGCCATGCATATCTCCGGAAGAGGGAGCTGTTTCCAAGGGTACCCTGCAACCTCCACTCAGGGTAGGAGAGAACAAGGTACTTTCCTTAGCAGTTTATAAAACTAGTTCCTTCCAGTAATATGCTTTTTAAAAATCTCTACATTTCTGAAAGAACTTTCTGACAGACACTTTTGGCATTGGACTCCAAATTCTGTCCCTAAATCTAGGTGGAATAAGGATTGGGTTGGGGGTGGTGGGAATACATGCAGAAATGGACACTATTGTCTCTCACCCCCCAAATTTCTCTTCTGTGAACACCTCTCCTGGGGCTCTGCGTTCCATAAAATGTCCTTTATAAAGACAAAGGACCAGTCCAAATCAGATGAAAATTGCGCTAGAAGAAAGAAAAGTCTTTGGCCCCACTAAAATTCCTTAAACAGTATTATACAGCCACTGTTTTGTTAAAAACAGCAGCTGGGAGTGGATGGGCCTTGACAGCAGCTGTTTGAGAATTAAGGAATGAGGGAAGGCACATCAGGGAGAGTTTGGTACCCAGGCACCCTCAGCACGGGATCTTGAGCTCCCCTCCACAACAAGGCCATGATACAGCAGAGATAGAAGAAAGGCAGGGGACCAGCAATGTCTCATCTCCAACAAACAAATCTCGAGATGGAGCAATCCAGGGAGCAGCTGGCAACCTCAGGAAAAGCAGTGGCACCCCTCCCAGCACTATGAGCAGGCGCTGTGGTCTCATCCAGCCCCCTGCCTGCCCCACCATGCTCAGCCAGGGAAGTCAACTCCTTCTTGGGCTGAGTCAGGTGTTACACTGGCTCAGGGGCTTTGC
Organism: Ifrita kowaldi; assembly: GCA_013398055.1. Taxonomy (NCBI): domain Eukaryota; kingdom Metazoa; phylum Chordata; class Aves; order Passeriformes; family Cinclosomatidae; genus Ifrita; species Ifrita kowaldi. The sequence goes on from VZRS01011291.1 coordinate 153,261, forward strand.
GGGCTGATGCTCAGTTTGGCAGTGAAGATGAGCATGCAGGGAATGCAGAGTACTTCGGGAAAGCAGGATCAGTCCTCACCCTGGCCTAACTCTGTGCTTGCCTGGTGAGACGGCAGGAGCAGGACTTCCAACAAAGAGAGAACTTAATCCAGAGAGCAGTGGTCTTGAAGTTCTTTCACCCCTTTTCCCCACTAAAATGCTGACAAGGTTGTGTAAGAAAGCACCAGTTAGAGGTATGAATTAGGGAGTGAGAGCACTGCAAGAAAAATCACTGGTGGAACACTGACCTATCCCAAAAATTAGAAAGCAACTTCATCATTTTGGGTGAATGAAACCAACTCAGTGTATGTAAAAAAGGGAAGTCAGGGAATCTCTTGCAGCAGCACTGACACCAATGCCAGTGTATTAGCAAACAAGCTGTGGTGGCTGGGTTGCACAGACCTGAGGACAGACAAGCAAGTTCATGTGCTCTCCCTCACAGCCGGAGCTGGCCTGGATCACCCACGGCATCTCTTGCAGCCATTTGGCTGCAGGGAGTCAGCACCGGACATACTGCAGGTGTGGGCTCATCCATGCAGCATGCCTTTCTGCAGAGAAATCCCAAAGCAACTTCTTCTCTGTGTTACAGAACCCCAAGCACTGTCCCCACAAATGCAGTGGTAATAATACCATCAGCTTTTCTCATTACTCATCGGAAAATCCAATGAAGAGTAAAATGAGGTACCAAGAAAACAGGTATGTGTGCTAATTACATGTGCCATTGTAGACAGTGTATAGTTAACTGAGAGAAAAGGTTGGAAAGAAGATAAAGAGAAGAATGAGAAAAAATCATTCTGAAGTCTGAAAAATGAGTGGTACATGGGCACCCTACGGTACAGCCTGAGATGGATCATTCTGTTAAATTCTCTGAACTTCTGAGGTCTTTATAAAGCTGAAGTGGCAGCGCTGCTGATCCTGAGAGAAAGTGGGGATCACTCTGGCAGCCAGGGGTGCAGAGGAACATCTGAAGCTGTACCCCTGCTTAGCCCCTTTCCCTGAGTGTCAGTAGGCAATGCATAGAACTCAGGACTTGCTCCTTGTCAGAGCTGCCAGGTGCCTGAGATGGTAACAGGTACTGACCCACTACCAGGAAAGCTCCAGGAAATGTGTGGTGTGACTGGGGAGGTTTTCAAATTGTAAGCTCTGCTAAAGCCACTGCAAGAGGGACAGCGTGTCTATAGCCATCCTTCAGGTGCCATGTTAGGTCACATGCTAACCCTAAATGATGAGATTCGAAGAAGATCGATCTTTTGACAAGCTAGGCTGATATCTTTATTTTACCAATACAAACAGAACGTACTATTTTTATAGGATGAAAATATGCAAAAATCCTGTCCTGCTTTGATTTATAGTCTGGTCAAGTCTCTGCACAATTACACAACAATGTTGTGTGAACACCTGCAGCCATTACTCTCTAGTTTTGTGCATCAGGGCTATTAAAAGTGACAGATTGTGTTCCCTGATAATCATTGCATTTACAGCAAATGCAAACGTGTTCATCTGATTTTCACAGGGTTGTGCACCGAACTATCCCCTGTATTGTCAGGCAGACAAATGCAGCTCTTTGTTTCAGATCGCTGGGAATTTACAATCCCAGTAAGGCACAGGTCCACTGGATCTGAATTGAAACCTCTCCCCAGCCACCCTTGCAGCAGCTTTACTGTGAGAAAGGAAGGAAAGAAAGAAAGGAGTTGTGGAGCAAAATGGGTCAAGTGCAAAAAAGTTATCTTAGTAGGGAACAGGGAAAACCTTGAGGTTAAATACTGTCTATTGTGAATACCTGAATATCTGCAGACCTGGATAGATTTTCAGCCAGTAAAGGCATGCTAAGCATGTCTGTATGCACATACATAAATACATACATGTATAAATACATACATTTGTGTACCTATATGTGTAGCCAGCTTAAATTCGGTGCCAGTACTATGAGAAACTGCATTTTCTAAGGGTCAAATTGTGCAGAAATCCACAGGTGCAGATTTCTAAAGATAGTAATTAGTTTGATGAGAAGATCTTCAGATTGCCTCCTTTCCAGGAAATTACAAGGCATGTACTAGGAGCTAAGTTACAAGGTCATTGCAAAACAAAAATAGCTGTTTCAGAAGGCTGCTCTGCAGTTCATAAATCAGCATCACAGAACAGCCTTCAATGGAGCTACAAATATTTGGATCAGTGGAACATTTGGCCTGAATTATTTGACACAATAAACAATTTAGAATATTTTATTACTTGTTTAGGTACTGGTCATTCTGTACAGAACAGCCAAAGAGCTGAAAAAATAAGTCACAAAGAAGAAAACTCTTGATTAACATAATGTTTTGAAAAGTCACTGTGATTTGGAAAGTCCCAGGATTTGGGACTATCAGGAAATAGATATAAATTTAATAGCTGCAGTAGTAATAATATCTAAAATATTCAAAAATTTTAACAGCTAGTGAGCTCTGGAATGAGTGCAACAAGTTTGCTCATATGCCACTGGCCTGGAGAACTTAAAAATTGTCAGGGCCTTAGAGAAATCTTTGTAAAGTTTCCTTTTGGAAGTGTGGTGTATGTAAGAGGTCACAGGTATTAGTCACTTTATTTCTGGAAATACAGCTATCCCTGAACACTCATTCTTTACATTTAATTTTAATTTCCCAATGTGTATTCCTGAATAAAATAGTTTTCCTTTTAAAAAACAACTATTTCAATATAATAGTTTAGTTTATTTGCTGTTAAGGGGTTTTATATTTTTTGGTTCCTTTGGTACTGCCTTCATTTGGGGCAGTACCAGAGTGGTTCAGATTAGAGAGGCAGAGAGTCCGTGGAGAGGTGCCCCGCTGAGGGGAAGGAATGGGAATGGGAAGCCTACCAAGGATTTTCATCTGCCACCATCATGCTGCAGCCACTGTATCACTTACAGGAATTTCTTTGGGACTCTACAAGCTCTGTACAATCCTGTGCTCCCAGAAGGGAGGACAGTGGCAGAGAGGCAGCTTGTTGTTATCCCGGGGGAATGTGTTTGTGCTGAATGCTCTGCAGAGGGCACACGTTGTCCAAGCCTGGCCTGGTCTGTGGCAATCCAGGCCCTGTCGTGGCCCTGCCTGTGTCCAGCTCCAGCACTGGCTGTGTTGTGTCCAGTCTTCCTGCTCAAAAGATGCAACTTCTCCTTCACTCGTGGAGGAGGGAAGACCATGACATTGTTATTTAGTGTTTGTGGGAGTCACCTGCCAAATGGCCCCTGGGTTCTCATTTCTATTTCTGTATCCTATCCAAGGCCTGTTTAAAGAACACGAAGTACTGAGCAGCCCCTGGTGAGCTTTGCTGCCAGTACACGCTCACACGTGTTCCCTCTCTCTGGCCTTGTAAACCCTGAATTCCTTTCTCTGCTGTTTAAGTAGGTTGGATGGTAGGTGAACTCTGCACAGCTCACCTTTTGGCTAGGACAGGGAGGGAAGCAGGTACAAAGCTCTGCAGGCAAGAGAATGAACTGAATGTAGCCTTCCCTTTTTTATTTTCCTCAGTGCCTGGTGTTTGTTGAGTCTGTCCTGGTGGCCCATCCTCCTTACTTTGTTCTCTGAAAGATCACAGAAGAAAGGTGGCATATCAGGTATGTTTCCTGGCATGTCAGGCATGGTCAGCTGTCAGTACTCCTTCACAGTCACAGACACTTCTGCTTTCCTAGCTGTGGCAGCAGAACAGTGGGATGCCTGGGTGTCTTCATCTGTGCAGTACAGGGAACCCCCACATGCTGTGTAGGGAACTGGTGTCCCTCCCACCACAGGATTTCACACCAGCAGCATGAATGTTAAATATTTCTGAAATTAATTTTAAAGTTGCTAAGCCCTTTGTTGCACTTCTGCTTTTGTTGTCACACATCAACGTGTTTTGCTAATCCTAAAGTTACCAGCATTTCAGTGTCTAGTGTCTCATATATATAGCCACAGAGAAATCTATAGAGCCTACTGTGGGGGTTTTTTTTCTGTTATTTTTTAAAAGTGTCCTGAAAATTAACTGAAACTGAGAAAGCAGGAACTATTGCAGAAATTATTGGAGTTATTGCTACTGCTCTACCTTGGCTGTGGAACATCACAAACCCTGGACAAATGTCGAAAGACAATATGATTTGTCTGGATAAATTTCTGGGTGGATAAAAAATATTCATTTAGAAGAACAAGTGATTAGTCTAAATTTGACATAATCAAATATGTCTTGGGTGCAATAAATACATTATCTGTTTATGCAAGCAAATGTGTGGCAAAGAGTCTTCATTCCTAGTCTCTGGGAACTTTTTAGGCCACCTTGGCTTTCCTGGACATCTGCTGATTTGCCTATATGCAAATATAAAAATAATGCTATTTTTATTTTACCTTTCAGGCTGATGGTAAGGATGTTACAGGTGGCTGCTGAACGCAGAGGACTCTGCAAACCAGGGATTCCTTCTTGCCTCCGAGTTGCTGAGACCCCAGAGGTCTGTCCCTCCCAGTCCCACGGATGCAACCTGCAGCCGTTCCTGTGTGCAGGGAGGGCTGGCAGCGAGGCCGCGGCTCCTGTGTGTGTACGAGCACAGCCCTCGGGATGCCCATACCACATACAGTCAGTGCAAATAACCAGCCCTGCTGCTCCTCTGCCCTGGTCCGGACTGGGGTTCCCTACAGAAACCCCACACCCTCAGTCTCAGGTTCACAAGCTCAGCCCCACTCACGGACCGCCAAACATCGGCGTGGCCTCCGAGTCCGTCTAACACCCCTGCCCAGACCTGGACGCTCTTTCCTGGGCTGTGGGTCTCCTCTACTCGATGCTAACGTGGCCCAAAGCTTGCTAACGAGGTTTACGTGCGCACCCGCAGGGTTAAACTCTGGGGCACACGGACCTGCAGTCCCTTCCCGCCTGCTGCCACTCACACCTTGTGGCATCACACAGCGCAGAAATCCGCCCCGGGGCAGGGACGGCAGCGGCGGTGGCCCCGGCTGAGCGGCGGGGGAGTGTTAAAGGCTCCATCGCCGGGGCCGCCCCGCCGCCCTCCCGGCTCCGTAGGTCGGTGCTGACCGGCGGCCGCGCCTCGTCTCGCCTTGCCCCGAGCCCAACCGGCCGCCGGGAGCGGCTGCAGAGCCCGCCAGCCCCGCCATGGGCTGCTCCAGCAGCGCCCGCAGCCGCCCCCAGGAGCCGCCGCCGCTGCGGGGTGAGCGGGGCCGGGGGGAGCCGGGCGGGGGCTGCCTGCGGAGCTCTCCGGGGGGGCGGGGTTGCGCTGCTCTCAGGGTGGTCCCGTCCCGTCCCGTCGCGGGGAAGGCGCCGCGGGTGCGCGTCCCGCAGAAACCCCGCGGGGGCAGAAGCCCGTCGGGCTTCTCTCGGCTCTTAATTCTGCCCGCGCAGTGGAGGGAACTGCGCCCCGTGAGTGATGGCTTCGAAACTGGTGTTTCTTTGAATGTATGCCTAAAGTCCCTTCCGCTCCGCAGGCTTTTTTTTTGGTCTGTTTTATTTCCAGACGGGTCCTGCTGTTGGTCGTTTTGTGTAGAACCTTGTCAGTCTAGTGCCCTTTCTTCTCCCCTTTAAAAGAATAGTGAATTAGCAATACCTGACACCACTATCTTTCCTCTTTCTTACAAAATCCGCCCCGACACAGTGTGCAGCATTGGCCATGTTCCTGTGGCTTTAATTGGCTCAAGTCACAGCAGACTAGTTTTGTGAGCAAGGTATATTTGTAGGGTGTTCCATAAGAATATCCTCGCTATTCAGTGGAAGTAAAACAAAAATTTGATTCCATATTCATCATATTTATGTCTTTGCTCCAAGGAAGGTTTGGAAACACTTCTGTAAGAACCTGAATGCTGCAGTTACAGGAATTGGCCTCTCCAGAAAGATACATCTTGAAGGCAGATACATAAAAGTTGTTTGCATTTCATTTTAATGCATTTCTTTCCTATATTCTTAAGTTATGATCTGTTGTTGTTACTCTGCCTGCAGCATCCATGGTTTTTGTATAGGTTTATATCCTGTGTGTTGTCTTGAGGTGCTGTGGCTTGTGACTGCAGAGAGGAGAGCAGGTTGTGTGGGCTGAACGTTGTCTGTGCCACTTGAGAGCCAGCACATAGCTGCAAACCGAGGAGCCCTGCTGAAAGTATCAGCAGAAACCTCTTTATACTGTACCTGCTACCTTGTTCACCTGGTCAATGTACAAATTCCTCTGCCTTTCCATCCTCCACTGGAAGATACCTGCACAGGAACACTGAAGGGCTCAAGGAAACAACAGAAGTAATTTATTCTGAGTATTTTAAGTATTCTTATTTTAAGTATAAAAGCATGTTCAAGGCAGGATAGGTTATGAAATGTACTAAATACATTTCCTAATTACTAATACATACTAATGTCATGGCAAGGATGAAATGCAGTTTGTAGTTACAGCATTAATTGGGCAATTACTAACCAGGTATGTTAACAATTTTCTAATTTACTTTAATAAGAAAAGATAATTTGGAAAAAAAAAACCTCTCTAAATATGTTACTAGAAGAAAATGTATTTAATTTCCTTCCATTGATGTGTGACTCACAAAACTTTGAGGCTTTTCCAAAGAAGGAAGAAAGAAGGGAAAGGGAAAATACTGTGGCCATGGCCCACTTACATTCACTGTGTTTTTCTTTGTTTCTCCAGCTGAAATAGTCTACAGCAGGGAAAATAAAAATTTTAAATTTAAAAATAAAACAAAACTAGAAGGAATCCTAGGAATGCTGACTGCCACATGATGTTCATTTTTCTTGGGGATAAAGGTATTGAACAGATTACTGAGAGGATTTATTTTTTCCGTATTAGGGAATTTTTTGCATTTCAGATGAGAGCAGAGGAATGTTTCCAGGGTTTCCAGCAGTGCAGATCTTGTGTTGCATGGCAGTATTTTATAATCCAGTTTGTATGAAACACTTTGATGAAGAGAAGGCTAACTGGAAGTTATAGGGCTGATCTTTATAGGAGCTGCAGGAGATTCCTAGTAATAATATATTTGAATTGTTTCTTTTACTGCTAACACAAATTAAAACTCTGTATAACATGCTGATTTTCACAGCTCATTTGTTTCTGTCTGTAGGTTTTAAATGCTCCCTGTCCATCTGGCACCGAGCAAGGTGAAGGCATGAAAAGTGTCTAAAGGGACAAAAAAAAAAAAAAGTGAAAAGATCGAATGTCTGGTCTCTGAGCATACATTGCTTTTTTAATCACTGCTTAGAATAGCTTAAGTTTAAGATTTACTCACTGTTATTCTGATTGGGTATCTGTTTCACCTCAAGCTTCATTATAGGAAAAGGAGTGCTTGGAAGATAAGGTGTGATAGAGATCTAGAGAAAGTAATCAGAGAAATATATTTGCTGTTTCTTGTAATGCAAGAACTGCCACTTGATGAAATGACCAGCAGCAGGCCTAAAAACAGCCAGGATGTGTTTTACAGGGGATGTAAATGGGCTGCAGCCCTCATTGCCATTGGTCGTAGCAGAGACTGAGTGTAAACAGATTGAAAAGGGGCTTGAACAGGTTGACACAGGAATTCCACCGATGGATTGACACTCAGCCCCGTGGGCTGGGGCCCTCTGCCCTTTCCCCTGCCCCTCGGCAGCTGTCAGAGGCAGGGTCTTGCCCTGGGGAGGTCTGTGGTCTGAGATGAGTAGCTGAGTTTACCTCCTGTTGTTTGAGTTATAAATTGCCATACCACCGTGGATTTGGAGGCGTTGGTTGGAACTTGGATGGTTTGACAGTTCCTCGGACAAATGAGATTTTGTCTGTCTCATAGTCAAAGTTGCCTTCTGTCTGTCTCAGCAGTCCAGATTCCCAGTTCTTGTTCTTCTGGCTTAGCCATCCTTCCCTGGGTCTGTAGCCACATGCTGACTAGGTGACACTTGCTGGGGAAGTGTTTTGTTTGAATGTCTCAAAAGAGCTGTAAACTTACTTTAAGGGCAGCAATATTCAAGCAGATGTTTTAAGAGCAGGATGTATTACATTTTTTTTCTGTTCATCTGTGTCTGTATGAACAGACACAGATGTGTTCATCTATGAACAGTATCATATGGTTCTGCTTACTGGCTCTGACACTGCAATCACAATTTTCTCAGAAAATAGTTTTTTCAGTTTTGTAATTATTATATAAACGGATTTCATGCCTGAATTACCAAGGGTTTCATCCTGACATTCTTTAGGAAAAGGTTGAGTACAAGATCCTGTCAAACTGAATTTAATTAGAATGTTAGTAAGTCAGTCTGATAAGTAGTATAGCTCATTTTGAGTCTTCAGCTTTTATCTTTAAATACCTGTCAAAGCGATTTTGTCAGTTCTTTATTCATAAATTTTTTCTGCCAAAGCCCATTGCTTTACTAGCCAATAAGCTGATGAAAGAAGCGGAAGTTTTAACTTGTTTAGGCTTCCTGTTGTTGAATTGCTTATTAGACAAATCACACTATGAATAGTAGTTTAGTACTGAAAAAGACAGACAAAGTGGTTTTTGTTTTAAGAAGTGGGCACTGCTCATCCTCTGGGTTCTCAGGGTTTTTATTCAGCCCACCTGAAGGTACCACCAGAACTTCTCACACACAGCCCAGGACAGCAGCTCCCTCAACACTCCCCACATTGATCCTGTGCTTGGTTTGGGGCAGGAAAAGGTGCTTGCTTCCTTGCAGTGTCTTGTCACCAGCAAACCTCCTGCACACTGCAGATTCATGAGACAAAATGTAATAGAACATTGACTTGCAAACAGGTCTGTTCTCTTCATATAAAAATATATTAGATGCTTCAAATGAAAACTTATTTTTAGTGTAAGAGCAGCACCATCCTCTACTGGATATGTGTGGACACGTGCAGCAGACCTGTGAGGGAGTATTATCCGTAGCCAGGAGGGAGCTCTCTGACAGGCACTGCTTGCGTGGTTCACTGTAGGTTTAGTTGTCATCCAGTTTATGTGCCCATTCACCAATTATCTGTAATGATATTTTTCCTTTTCTTGTCCTACTGTAACTAAAAGCATCATCAGGTGCAAACACCCTGACTGCAGATGACCATGAAACTGGAGCTGACCAAACACAGGTGGACCCAGTGGAGCGCGTGAGCCTTGCCTCTGAGGAGACCAACCCAGGCAAGCACCTGCCGGGAGAGGAGGCTTCAGCCGTGGTCCTGGATGTGGAGGGGAAAACAGAGTCGGTCAGTAAAAGGGAGGAGCCAGAGGGCACCGAGCCCCTGCCTGCAGGAGAAGAGGAGAGCTCTGAGCTGCCCTCTGCGTGGCGAGAGGAGAGCAGGGGGCCTTCGCCACCAGCACTGGGAGATGATGCTGGGGCACCTTTGCCAGGACCAGAAGACGACAGTGGGCTGGTAGAGAGCAGCAACAGCTCTGTAGTGGAAGCCGTCGAGAAAGCACATGTTACTGAAGAGGACCACCTCATTGAGGGTAATATTTGTGCTTTCATAAATTCAGGAGACCAAAATTTGCCTCCAGAGACTTCTGCGTGGGTCCTTTTGACTTTACTAAGAGCCTCAAATGAGCTTCTGGAGTCAGAATTTGGTCCAGGGAGTCTGTATGATGTGAGGCATGGAAGAATGTGGCTGGGGAAGCCTCAGATTTACAAGTCCAAGCTGTAATAAATTTAGTCAGCATTTCCACCTCTGCTACTTCATTTCATGTCCTTTTTGTTCTTAGCAGGTAAAATGTCCCACCATACCTCTCACTTAAAACATTGTGTCTCTGGGTAGCTCAGACATGTTCCTTAGTATTTGCACAGCCCAAAGGCTCGATTACTAGTCACATGTATTAATTATAAAGCAACTGTCCTTGCACACATAAAGCTGGAGGGTGCATGCTTGGATGTAGAAGAAAAAGCATATCTTTGATGCATGCTTGGCATGTCCAGTCTGTCCTAGAATCTTGGCTACAAGACAAGCAGAATTGCAGTAGTAGTGGAGAGACATAGAGCTGTCCTTCCACAAATGCTTGGGGATGACTGGGTGGGGAGAGAGGCTGTGTGAGGAAGCAGGGGTGTCTCAGACAACAGGTATTTCTGTGTGCTGTGGAGGGACCTTTAGCGGGAGGTGCGCTCCTTCCTGGAAATTGCAGGCTATGCTCATCTTTGGGTTAGTGCCCAGAGGACAGGGACTGCACATGCAGAAGATGAACACTCCACAGGAGGAATCAAATTTCTCCTAAATGGTACAAAGTAGTTCAGTAAAGAATCAGATAGATCCTGGGGTAGCTCTTCTTCAGGGATTAAGCAGGTGAAGCATGAGGAGTATTTCTCTGCAGGGAGACATGGTACCAGCAGGTTTCCTCACTCCACTTTTGCCTTGAAGAAGTGCAAGATGCAGAAGGACTGATCTATGTGAAGTCCAGAGCCACTTATACACACTACCACTAAAGCTGTGGCTTTGCTCTGCATGTCTCTGAGCTGGCTATATGAATCTCATTCTTTGCATCCCAGTAGCTGAGCATTGTCATTGCAATGCTTTGTCCTCTCCTGTGTCCCTTCATGAAAGAATTTTGTCCACTACATAAAATGGGCATCTATCCTTTGGAATAAAGCCTCATTTTATGTAAGCAATAACTGACAGGTTGTTCACCTGTTAAACACACACCCTGCCCAGCTGCAAACTCCAATTTTATTATTCACCATTTCTAAGCCTCAGGGCAGTGCCGGAGGCAGAGCAGCGTGTCCTGGACCTTGTGCTGTCACCTCTCATCAGTGGAAACATGTTTACAGTTGTCTGGCTGGCTGAAGATGAGTTATGGGGCTTTAAGCACCAAGTGATGTGTGCAGGGCGAGTGAACAAGGCTTTTGGGGAAAAAAGTTTTGCTCCTATTACTTCCAAGGTGTAAGTAATATCTTAACTTGTGTGCATTCTCTTTCTGTGAGGCATCTGATGAAGAAGGGATTTTCTATTTTTATGCTATGGTATATATGATACTTAGCATTTGTTTTGCTTTCCTTTATGCTTCCATAGCTATGTGAGGAAATGAGTTAGGCATCAGCTTCCCTAGGAAAACAGGGTTTCAGCCAGACTTGCATGTTACCATGTTTTCCATTTCCGTTTTGTTCCAATTGCAAATAAAATTGCACATACATGAAATAAAATCCAGGAAAAATAATTTGAACAGAAATAGTACTCAAGATTTACTTTGAATACAGCATCAATGGGATTTTTGTGGAAGCATTAGGAGAACTCCATGGGCGTGAGGCATCCATATAGCTGGATGATGAAAAGTTTTTGGGATCATCCTGTTCTCTGTGGGTTCATTCAGGGGGTACCTTGGTAAGGGGCTCTGGAGAGCTGACAAAGCAAAACTGGGTTTACAGAAAGGAGCTGGGGCACTTGGTGCTTTCTCTCAGTGGATCCTAATTTGATCTCCATGGTTACCATTCCCAGGTGAGACGGGAGAACAGGTGGAAACTGAGCTGCTCAGTGAGACAGTAAGTGAAGGGCCTGAAACAAAAGAAGAAGAAACAGGAGAAGCTGTGGATAGTGCAGCAGCGACAGAGATAGGTATGTTGACAGAGGAGGGAAGGACCACATGGGTTATTGTTTAAGAGACAGCAAAGACTGTGCTGTCCTTAATGAGCACATCTTGTTATTCCCCTGTTAGCATATAGCTGCTTTCTGCATTTTTACACAAGAGAGAGTCAAAAATACTTCACATTAGAAGAGATTTTTGGAAGCAATCAATTGGAAGTCATGCTTTTTACATGGGTCATCTTTATATAATACGTGAGCCTTACCAGTGATAACTTTTCCCTCTTTGGGAAGAATGATAGACTGTAACATGCAGTCTTGGAAAATAAAAACCTTTGTTAAAATCATGACTCTGCTCATTATTATTTGCAGGCTTGTTTTTGTAAGCTAAGCCTTAATGCTGCTTTGTGATTTCCATTCTATGCCAGTCATTTTAGATCCCCTTGTTCTCCTTATCAGCTGAAATCAGCAGTGTGGTGCTGTGGTGAAAGCACATTGCATAGCATGTTCAGTCACATGGTGGGAAGGAAAAGTCACAGGCCAAATAAAGTTACTCTGGAAAACTGTTATGCCAGTGAAGACAAAAATTTAAGGGGATAAAATAATCCCTCTGGCAGACTTTGAGATTATGGTCAAAATTCTGTCACCACAGTCTTTCTGTGAAAGTTATTTCTTCTTCTTCCTCCACATTCACTAAGAACCTCACACTTGAGTCTATCATGTAAGGTGTTCACATGCCCCAGAAGGCAAAATTAGAATCATAGAATCATTTAGGTTGGAAAGGACCTCTAAGATCACTGAGTCCAACTGTTAACCCGGCACTGCCAGGTCCATCACTAAATCCTGTCCCTAAGTGCCACATCCACACGTTTTTTGAACGCCTCCAGGGATGGTGATTCCACCACCGCAGGTTACTCTATGGTATTGTTGGAATGTAGAAAAGGATGAGCAGGCAATGGAGACAACTCCTCCTTTCCCCCAGCAAACATTACTGCAATAGCTAGAACCACCTCTCCCTCTCCCCTCCCTCCTAATCACTGATGTACTTAGTCATGCTTGAAATCTCTCTGGGCTACCGAGTATTTCTGTCATTCAGAAGAGAACAGCTTCAGCAGGAAGGGTGGTAGCACCTTACACCAGTGCTTTTCATGACTTCCAAAGGAACCTCTTGCACCTGGGGTGTGCAGTCTTTGGTTCCTTCCCAATGCCAGTGTGTGTCACAGCCTTAGGGCTGCCAGCAGCAAGCCAGCGTGTTGCACTGCTGCTTAGGTTTCTGCTAGAGGGCTAAGGGAAATGGCTTTTAGCATAAGCACTGCAGTCTGAAAGACAAGGAGGGTGATGGTCAAGCAGTTTGGTCAAGGCTTACATGCCTTTATGACCTTGTGATTACCCAAGTAAAATTAGACCGGCAGTGATAAAAAGAAATGCTCAGCTCCCTTTAATTTTCATGTTTGACAGTTGCTCATCTTTATAAAAATTGTTACTTTTTAAGTTTTCCTGTGAAGACAAGCAGTTGTTAGCCATTGTTCTTTTGCAGGATCTTTAAATTTATGCCAGATAGCTTTGCCTATGAAGTCAAAACAAGTTTAATCAATCAACTTGTTTCTAATGTCTTAAAATTAATGTCTTTTTTAAAAGCTCCTATGCTTTTGTAAAGAATCATCTCTCTGTGCTGTGAATTCAGCAAAGCACTTGACTCGATTCTAGGAAACCTCAAAGAACATCTTCCTGCTCCTGAAGAGTAAGAGAATCATAGAAAGGCTTGGGTTGGAACAGACCTTAAAGATCACCTAGTTTCAACCCTCCTGCCATGGGCAGGGATGCCACACATTAGATCAGGTTGCTCGGGGCCCCATCCAACCTGACGTTGAACATTTCCAGAAATTTCACCCAGTGATGATTACAGCTTTATTGAAATTCTTCCTGCATTTGCCTGCTTTGACAGTATTCTCCCCAACAGTTTTGTAAGGGAGCAGAAAGAGCAGCCCTGCTTCTATGTCTGTAATGGATTTCAGATGATGGGAGTGCACTGACACAGCTCAGAGAACAGCTGCAGGCAAGAGGAGCAAACAATGCTAAGAACAGAATAGTGACCATTTAAACCTGGGATTCTGTTGTGTAAGGGAGCAATTCTTCCATCTTGAAAGGATATTGAAGAAATAAAGCAAGATTCTGGGCAGGAAAGCAAGACTGCTTAAGGGAATGGAAAAATTCTTACTTTGAGACACATCAAAAACATTCAGAGCTTTGTCTCTAGGAGGGTATGACTAGGAGGATACAAGCTGATCCTAGTTAAAAAAAAAATAGGGCTCTAAAGGTAGCTGATGTTCACCTAAGAACAAGGGAATGCTCAGTGACATGCTAAGTGTGTGGAATTTGAAACCCTTAAAAGGAGTTGGCTTTTTTCATGTTATATTAACAATCTTCTTAGTCACAGAGAGTCACTGCAGTTGGGTGTCTTTCGTTGGTTACCTTCACTCCCACGCAAATTTCCCACCTTTCCTGTGTTCTCTACCCACCCTCATGGAACACCACCATTCAGTGTGAGGAGGTCCCACATTCCCTATCATTCCCTATCCTTTCAGAGTCTTCTAGCTGGGAAAGAAGTACTTTGAGCTGGGATGGCCTGACACTGTGATTTCAGCCAATCATCCCCTTGGGCACTATGTTTTAACTATCAAGTGAGCCCCAGAGCTTTTCAGCTGCTGATGGCCAACAGTAGGTTCAGGGACTGGGTGCAGTTCCTCAGCCCTACTTTATCATGGAATAGCTGAGGTAGAAAAATACCTCTGNTTTAATTTTCATGTTTGACAGTTGCTCATCTTTATAAAAATTGTTACTTTTTAAGTTTTCCTGTGAAGACAAGCAGTTGTTAGCCATTGTTCTTTTGCAGGATCTTTAAATTTATGCCAGATAGCTTTGCCTATGAAGTCAAAACAAGTTTAATCAATCAACTTGTTTCTAATGTCTTAAAATTAATGTCTTTTTTAAAAGCTCCTATGCTTTTGTAAAGAATCATCTCTCTGTGCTGTGAATTCAGCAAAGCACTTGACTCGATTCTAGGAAACCTCAAAGAACATCTTCCTGCTCCTGAAGAGTAAGAGAATCATAGAAAGGCTTGGGTTGGAACAGACCTTAAAGATCACCTAGTTTCAACCCTCCTGCCATGGGCAGGGATGCCACACATTAGATCAGGTTGCTCGGGGCCCCATCCAACCTGACGTTGAACATTTCCAGAAATTTCACCCAGTGATGATTACAGCTTTATTGAAATTCTTCCTGCATTTGCCTGCTTTGACAGTATTCTCCCCAACAGTTTTGTAAGGGAGCAGAAAGAGCAGCCCTGCTTCTATGTCTGTAATGGATTTCAGATGATGGGAGTGCACTGACACAGCTCAGAGAACAGCTGCAGGCAAGAGGAGCAAACAATGCTAAGAACAGAATAGTGACCATTTAAACCTGGGATTCTGTTGTGTAAGGGAGCAATTCTTCCATCTTGAAAGGATATTGAAGAAATAAAGCAAGATTCTGGGCAGGAAAGCAAGACTGCTTAAGGGAATGGAAAAATTCTTACTTTGAGACACATCAAAAACATTCAGAGCTTTGTCTCTAGGAGGGTATGACTAGGAGGATACAAGCTGATCCTAGTTAAAAAAAAAATAGGGCTCTAAAGGTAGCTGATGTTCACCTAAGAACAAGGGAATGCTCAGTGACATGCTAAGTGTGTGGAATTTGAAACCCTTAAAAGGAGTTGGCTTTTTTCATGTTATATTAACAATCTTCTTAGTCACAGAGAGTCACTGCAGTTGGGTGTCTTTCGTTGGTTACCTTCACTCCCACGCAAATTTCCCACCTTTCCTGTGTTCTCTACCCACCCTCATGGAACACCACCATTCAGTGTGAGGAGGTCCCACATTCCCTATCATTCCCTATCCTTTCAGAGTCTTCTAGCTGGGAAAGAAGTACTTTGAGCTGGGATGGCCTGACACTGTGATTTCAGCCAATCATCCCCTTGGGCACTATGTTTTAACTATCAAGTGAGCCCCAGAGCTTTTCAGCTGCTGATGGCCAACAGTAGGTTCAGGGACTGGGTGCAGTTCCTCAGCCCTACTTTATCATGGAATAGCTGAGGTAGAAAAATACCTCTGGAGCTTGGTCTAGTCCTGCTCAAAGCAGGAACAAGTTGTCCTGTTGGGTTTTGAAACCCCAGGGATGGAGACTCCATCAGTTGTGGGCAGCCTATTCCTGTAACTTAACTGTCCTTACAGAAAAAAACCAAACCCTGTATTTAAAGGTAATACCCTGTATGTCAATTTATGCCCTTTGTCCCTTATCCTTACTTAGGATTTACTGTCCATGAAATGCCTCTATGTCAAATCTGACTGGAATGATGTAGTGATTTCAAAAGATGTTAAGAGAAAAGGCAGAAGGGTGAGGAGGAGGAGCTTGAGACTGTTGCAGTGACTCACAGAGGTGATGTTAATGTCTGTAACAGGAAGACTGTGTATAAATGAGATGGGGAAAGAGGAAGCAAAACCAGTGGCTGCTTTTAGGTCCACACAGAACATTCTTACAGATGTAGGAAAAGAGCAGATATCCCCTTCATCCTGTGATGCTTCCAGGGAACTTTCCCTTTGAGTTCCTGTAAGACTTAGTGACTATCAAGTTATACCTTCAATTAATTGCTAAATTAATTTTTTTCCATGTGTTTCAGAGACAGCTAATAACAAGGAATAGAAGTTATGTCCCAATGAACGTCCACTTCTTGGGCCTGCTCTTCTGTTCACATGAACATTTTAAAATTTTATTGGGTTGGGAAAATAGGCTTTTATGGATTAAGCCACAAACTACAGACACATGAATAGGAGGCATAAGAAAAAGCCTTATATAATACAGATTTTTTGAAGTCAAGCTGCCAAGACTTCAAGTATTTGAAATACCTGAACTTCCATCTCCCTGCCACAGAGTGCCTTCTACATATAGCAGGATAATATTTCAACGGAAGTATAATCTTTTTTTTTTCAATAAGGAGTTTTTCCTGGTTCAGAAAACTGACTTCAAATAGTTGAAACCTTCAACCAACATTATTTAGGATAAAGAATACAGTGTAGCTTTTTTCTCTTTAAATGCTTGTATGTGGGCAGTTCCTCTGCGAGCCTGGGCTAGCAATGTACGGAGCTGCGGAAGTGTACAGCACGTAGAGGACTGGGAGAGGAAAGTACCCATTTACCAGGCTGTAACTAAATGCAGAGGTGAGTTTTCCAGAAAATAGAAGATAACAGAGTGCAGTGTCCAGGACTCAAGTGTCTGAGTGCTGCTCACTCCCCATTTTTAAACACAAATTTATTGAAGGGATCATAGTACAATATATGTGATAAATTCTGCAGAAGCAGGGAGAAGAGGCCATTTTTAAGTGAGTGGGATGTTTTAGTTGTATAAATCCTAGAAGATCACAGCTGTTAACATTCATGGTCTTTAGCTATCTTTAACCTGTCTTTAGCTGTGTAGCTCTCCTCATATGCATTTGTGGCTTCTAAAATGGATTTTTAAGAGAGAAAACACAAGCCTGTCTAAGAGACAAATATAAGCCTGTTCGCAAAGAAGAGGTTGTCTATTATATTTCCCTGCAGTGCTGTCCTCCTGGAGAAATCTGCTATCAGGGACTATCTGGGTTGTTTTCCAAAATGCTAAATAATCATTTTGGAGATGAAACTGAATGGCAATACTTTCAAACAAATTTCCTGTGAAAACAGGCCCTGAATATGATTCTTGTTTTGGGTCAGATAAAAATTTGTTCTGATGGTGAATGTTGCAGAATCACAGAATCAATTAGGTTGGAAAACACCTCTAAGATACTTGAGTCCAAATGCTGACTGAACACCACCTTGTCAACTAGCCCATGGCAGTAAGTGCCACGTCCAGTCATTTCTCATCCAGGGATGGTGACTCCACCACTTCCCTAGGCAGTCTGTTCCAAAGTTTAACAACCCTTTCTGTGAAGAAATTCCTCCTGATGTTCAACCTGAACCTCCACTGGCACAGCTTGGGGCTATGTCCTGTGCAAAGGGCCTATCTATACTATATTGCTGGGGACTGTGTTTACAAGATTCTCTGGCATAAGGATGTAGGACATGGACAGCATGGAGAGCACAATACTGCTCTTTTATTAGCTTAATTGTATGAAAGGACTTAAAAAAATCCTAACTGTCACCAGCAAATTATACAAATCACCTCTAAGAGATAATTTCATACTGCATGTATGTCTGACTCCAACTGACTCTGGTTTGTATTAAATAATCTAATTGCCATCCTTGGTCTATTAACCTTTTGTGTAAGCTGATAGTTCTTGGCTGTATCACTAAATCAAAGGTTTTCTGCTTAGCAGCACTCTTATGAACTTGTCAGCTTCATTTAATGTCAACTTCCTGAAGGCAACACCATGAAGTTTTAGAACCCAAATGCAGACTTTTTTTTTTTTTTAGGGAACTTTTGCTAGGTGGATGTCACTTTTAATTTATTTTTTAGTTTTTCTAGCCTTCTGTAATGGAGAAGCTAAAATGAGCTGCTAGTTCTATTAAAAAATCTATTGACATTAGAGTGAGCATTAAAAATTCAAACAGAAGTAGTGAAACTTATCCACATACTCAAACCATTCCATGAAAAAAACCCATGAAAAACAACACCATGCACTTTGGAGAGCTGAGGAGTAGGGGAACAGGTACTGAGAAGAATGAGAAAACCCCACAGTGATATGGGACTGGGCTGGGTGTTCAGCCATGTTCCAGGATGCCCCAAGCACTTCCATCTTCTGCTGCATCTCATGGCTGATTTCCTCCTGTGAGCTGGGAATTCAGTTCAGCCACCAGCACATGTTCCAGCACAGCCCCACTCCAAAACACAGGAGATTAAATTGGCAGAGACAGGCTGACTACTTGCAAGATCATGAATTGCAGTCTGGCAAGCATTAAACTATTTTTAAGCATAAACCAGCAAGAGCTCTGTGACAGAAATCAGTAGTATTCATAGCAACAGAGGAGATGGCATTTGGAAATAAAACGTGAAGATACAAGGGAGTCAAAATGACCTGCTCACCTCAGAGTCTCTCCTTCTACCACTGTTGTAACAAGGAAGAGAGGTGACTATGGATGCTCTTACCTCACTGTTCAGCTTCTTCAGATCGTTAAGCAATGCAGATGAAAACAAGGAATATAAACCAGTCAGTGACTGAACAGTAGCAGTCTTTCTCAGTCATCTTCACCCTTACATATTCTATAATCACAGCAGATGAAATCTATTCTTCCTTTCCTAAAGAGGAAATATACTTGATACTGTGTTAAACATGAGAAGTTAAATCACCTAAATTATCACAATGTGCCTGCTAGAAATATGCTGAACATCCCTGCCCTGAGAAATAAGACTTCCCTTCCATGCAAATTTCATTGAGATCCAGTATTCATGGTCTGGGAGCTACCAAAGCACATACTGTGGATAAAGGACCAGTGCCTGCAGTTATTTGCCTCTGCAAACCTGGGACTACGTGGAGATTGCAAGGAGTAGAAATTGTTCTGTCAAGGAACTTTCTCATGTTACAAGCTCAGAAAAGGATATGCTCCAGTATTTGTGTTTACAGGATACACCTCCAGATCTAAAGCAACATAACTTTTTTTTTTTTTTAATACAGTCAAGCATTTTTGATTATTGTTTTGTATTTTATGAAAAGCTAAACAAACTTCAGCCCTCAACTTCATCCAAGGTAGAAGTAATTATTCCTCACTGCAGGGAGTACTGGGCAGTAAACTTGAAAGAACAAACTTAATTTCCAAGCTAACAAGAAAGTTTTGGCAGGATTTTTTTGCTAATTACCAATAAACACAGCCCTAGAAGAGGTTAAATTTGCACCCTGTCAGCTCTGTGCAGACACATACACACGCTGTAGGATCTCAGACGATACCTGGCCACCTGGCTGGCTGGGCTTGGCTCTTTCACTCAGTGAGGAACTGCTTTTAGGTAAACACTGCAGCAAGAGCAAGTGCTGGTAGAAGACTGGGGCAGTTTATGTGCTTTAAGAGAACACAGCTTTATTAAATTTTTTTTTTTTGCATTGTTTCATCTGTAGAGAATATAATCATTTTAAGAAGAAAGAGTCTTACTAAAAGAAACACCTGATAGAACATACACATTTCAGTACTTTATACATTGCTTTACTTTCACAGAAAGAGAAGACCTGTTTTGCTGTGCTTTTTTGGTTAAATGTGATAGAAACAAATTTTAAATTGTGAAATCAGGATGCCATGAGCTGAATTGCAACTTTGTATTCTGCATGTAGCTCAGTCTAGCAAAGAGAAAAAAGGCTGTATTTAACTTACCTCTGTTTAAAACTGGATTTATTAAATGCCCATGTCCTAAGTAGTTTGTAAATTAAGACCTAAGAGATAAGCTTTTCATATTGGAGAATCATGGGTGTTAGCCTTTTTGTTTTAAAGAATAGAATCAAATAATATAACCCTGCTTAAATAAAATAAATGTTTTAAACTTCTCTGTGAAGGCTGATTTTTTTTTTTTGAGAACCATTATGTTATAGCTGTAAATAGGAGAGTTTATTACAGTTATTCTAGACTTCCTGTACCAGAAGAATACATATCAAGAAAATGTCTTGAATGGCTTTGATTTAAATATGTAGTCTAAAAACTGCAACTGTCTTCACCTGAAGAATCATAAAGCTAAAAGTGAATTTCAGTTCCTGAGTTTTTGCAGACTGGCACCTACTTACTGATAAACACTTAATGAAAGCAATGTGTTCTGCCTTGTTAGCTGCATCCAGCATGCAACTTTTTCCAGGTGTTTCATTTACATTTCAGTCTCAGACTGTCCCTTACTGTGGAAAGCAATGGTGTATTCACTCTCCTACCACCGAAGTCTCCTAAGGAGTGCTAGAATGTCTTATACCGGCCAATGCACAAGTCAGCACGCCAAAAAAATATCGAAACTGCCATCTAGTGTTGGGTTCGAGGTGAGCAGAGAGGCTGCGCGACACAGGTAAGGAAGGCAGTGGGGAAGAACGGAAGCAGTAAGAAGGAATTACCACTGTGGTTATAAAAGGCTGAACTTAGGTCACGTTCAAGACTCTTCAAATCAGCTGATTTACAGTGAACTTGAACTAAATCTGCTACAAATCAATGAAATAAATCCCAAGCAAGTAATTACACCTCAACAAAGCTGTAACAGAGAAACCTAAACATAAATTAGGAGGTAAACTCCATTTAAAAGTTTAAATGTAACTCTATTCAGTTACATTATTCTTAATTATTATTGACAAAATGAAGCAACATCTGCTTTGTGTTTCCTAGAAAGTCATAGCCATATTGGTACTAGCTCCTTCCTAACAAGTCTGACCGTGTTTTTCTTAGGTGGGATTGCTCGTGGAGTCAGAGCTGTAGAGCATAAGATACATTATTAGTACAGCCAAGGAGGCTTCTATTAGAGGACACGTTCATTTCAGATATTTCCCCCTAATTTGTCTCAAACCAAGACACTGACACAGTCCCAGCTCTCTGGCATACAAACAGCTGCCCTGGAAGGAACAGCCTACGGGACTCCCTCTGGCAGGACATTTGATAAAGCAGGTACATATTTCCACCACTGCAACGGTCCATTCCCCAAGCTGCAGTATACAGCTTTACTTTCTACACAAAGTCAGTGAAGACACAGTGACAGCAGCATCCATATGTATTGGATGGCATCTTCCCAGAAGAGAGCAAAACAAAGACATTGAGGTGGACAGACTACAACAGGAAAGAATTTCTGCTCATTTCCGTCTGAATAAACCAACACTGTGCTTAGTCACATGGCTGTGGGGAAGACAGGGAATCAACTCTGCCATGAGGTGGCAGACTTTCAAAGAGATACTTAAAAACACAGTATCCATTTCTACCTGATAGAAGATCAGTACAGAAGGATGGAATAAATTACTAGCATCACCAGTTGGACTTCTCAATATTGGTTAATCACCCCTTCAAACTGATGCTTCTGCCCTTAATGGCAGAGAAAAAAAATTACAAGAACTGTAAAGACATGGTAGCTGAAAGCTTCATGTCCTGGAGAATTTAATCCTTAGCTATTAGGATGTAAATAATAAGCCTATTCTTTTGGTCAAAATCATTTCTTATTGAATAAGCAAGCTGGAGACTTTTTTTGATGGACTATCAAAGGACAATCAGGAAAAGAAAAGTTTGTTCCCAGAATAGACAAGCATATTTTTGCAGTTGCAATTATATTTTATTCTTATTAAACATTTTTAATTTTTTCTGGTTTCTTAATCAAAACATAGTCAAAATTGAATTGCTATGAAAAAGATTATGAAAAAGGTTACAGGTAGATATTAATTTTCATCTAATTTATAAAGGTACCACTTTACTTCAGAAAAGCATAATTTTCTTCTTTCTGAAATTAATATTAACTTTCTTAAGTAGTTGCTTACATATGAAAAAATCTGAGTCCCAAGAGTAATCTATTATGTGAAGAAAGAGATTAAGAAAATTCAGAAACAAATACAGTAAAATTCCACAGAAGTGAAGATGTATGCTAAACAATTCAAGTGTTCTGTTTTCTCATTTCTGTCATTTTTTCTGATTTAAAATTGTTACTTAAAACCTACTATTACAAATCAGTATAATTTTCCATGTCCAGATCACCCATAGTATAAATCTAATACATTCACCAGGTATGTACCTCAATACCTGACTATCCACTCACCACCACAAAGGGCAGGCCCTGTCCTGCAATCTGGCTCAGCTGATTTTAGCAGGATTCAGGCACTTTTCAGGGCTTGCCAGCAGAGAAGTCACTGTAAGTCCTGAAGAAAGCACCTTTCCTCAGTAAGTTTACTGATTTCAGCTGTATGTAACTGCTGTTAGTCAGCTGTAGGAATCGGATATAAGGGAGAATTATTAACTAAATCTAAAACTGTCACTGTAAGATATCCAGTCTCTACTTATAGTCAGGCTGAAGCATCTTGGAGAGGTCCCTGAATGGCAATAGCTTCAATCTCAACTCTGGCCCCCTGTGACAAAACAATGAAGAAACATATTAGGAATTTAATATATCTATTTTATGAAGCAACTGGATGAACAACATAACTTTGTAAGAACAGAGTGACATTTGAGAGAGATTATATGTCTGACAGTTGTATTACTGATTTAGCAATATTCAGTAATATTGTAAATTCAATTTATGCTTACTCAAGTATCATAACCCCTTATTTCTAGTGTTGTATCCATCTTCCACCATAAAAAAATGTGTATCTCATATTCAGATCTCTGATAATGTGTGGGAATAACACTAGTATACTTAAAAAAAAACTAATTAAGAGTCTTCATTAAAATAATTGCAATCAAAGCTATTTCAGAATAAGAAAAGCTGTCAGAATGCTTTAGTAATAAGGTATTTCAGAAAATTTGGGTGTTTTTTGTAGACAGAAAAGTGACACTTACCCTGGGCAAAGCAGCAACTTGATAAGCTGCTCTGGCTGGGAAGTTTGCCTTGAAAACTGTAATTTGAACAGAAACATCCAGCAATCACTAAACTTTGCTTGATAAAACACAGTTCAAAGTAATCTGTATAAAATGCAATCATTGGAACAGGTTCAAGGCTACAAGACTTCTATGCCAGCTATCATTTCCCCCTTGTTGTTTTGTTTTGGTGACTGACTGCTCTCAATCTCAGCAAGCCACCACTCATCACCAAGCAGTCAGCTGCAGTTGTGATCTAGTGGCCAGCACTCTGCTGACATTGCAGGGCCTTAACACCAACTTGGCTGAAAAAGAAAGATTAAATCAGAATGGTGATCATCCAATTTCAAACCCCAGGGAGTGGGAGATGGCTCTTCCACAGATAGTGCAGGAGAGAGAAACAGGCCCCTGCCAAAAGAATCATGAGCAAAGATAAAGATCCCAGATTCACATAAAATCAACAGGAGTCCAACCTTACTCATATCATAGGAAAACAGAGGAAAAATAGGCCCTTGACTTATTTCTCTGTGCCCATTTAGAGTTGGCAATCACAGATATTAGACCAGGGGTGAGGCGTGGGGAAGGGTACTGGTAAAGATATAAGAGCTGAATTTATAGAGTATTAGAATATATAATTATTTATATATTCTAATGCTCTATATTAGAGTATTAGACTGCATAGGGACCTTTAAAGACCACGTAGTCCAATTCACCACCATGCCACAGCCAAGAACATCTTTCACTAGATCAGGTTGCTCAAACCCTGTCCAACCTGACTTTGAACACTTCCAAGGAATTTGCATAATGAAGTGAAAGTTCTACTAGTGACACTTATCACAAAACTGTCAATAAAGACAATTTCAGGATCCTGTACTGAGACAATAACTCACAATCAAAGAACAGCAACAACTGTTTTCTCAAACTCCAGGCTGGAGGCAACAAGGAACTAAGCATGCAGCTGGTCTGGTTTTACCCTGCTTAAGCACACACACCCCCCAGTACATTTTGACAAGTAGGAGACTGTTGCTTGCTCATCAATAAGACTTCATTCAAGACCAGATGTTGCTATCTAATTAAAAGCCAAAGCTATATAAATAAGGAGCTCATGCAAATTCTCCCAAATTATTCTGCACAACACGGCTCGTTGGAATCACCTATTTCAGTCTACACTCAGTTTTGTTGACGAGGCATTGTTCCCTTTTTTCTTCAAGTGGAGCAGCATGGCTCATCCTTGTACAAAAAACGAGCCCTGTCCCATAAGAATAACTCTCAAATTGTTCAAAGATACAGACTTTAAAGAAATTGAGTTACAAAATCTGAAATTCAGCATTTGAAGGCTGCCTACAGTAGAATTATATCCAGGACAGCAGAGCATCAAGCAAGATAAAGAGGCAAGGAAGATGAACCTGTAGGGATAGCAGGAGATGATCTTCACAGGACAGTGAGTTAGTGGGATGGTAGAACACAAATCCACATGAAATTAGGCTGTGCTTGATCTGATACTTGAAAATTATACATTTTTTAAATTTCTACTGGAATTTCAAAGAATATGGAACTACACCATCTGAGTCATTAAAACCCTTTGATTACCATGAACATAATTTGTTCCACAAGCCACAATGGTAAAACACAAGCAAAATATCTACTTACATTGTTTGTAAACATCGTTAATATCATTGTAGTCCTTCATGTCTGCCATCAAAACCGTAGTCTTCACAACTAGAGATCATATAACTGCAGTTATTTTAGACCTCTGACTTGCATATAAAAATTGAAAAACTTTAGTGCATTTCTTGCTTTTATTTCATACACTTCTCTCAAGTATTCTAAACACTTTGAAAAGTTTTGCAAACAGATATTGACCATTAGAGCTACAACTTAGGGAACCACCTAAAGATTCTGAGCACCTAGTATATAATAAAACTTCAAGGAATGAAGCCATTCCTGACTAGCTCTGAAAAAGCCAAATTCTTCCAAGAGGCACTGAACTGATAAGCAGATCAATTAAAATAGCTGCTGCCAATAACTTACGTCATATATAATATCTGCTGCCAAAAAAAGAAGTTCATAAAAGGTCTGAAAATATAGTCTGTGCTAGCATATTTCACCTAGGACTGCCAGCATTAATCCTGGTGTGGCTCCACCATTAGAGTCCTCCACCCAAAAAGTTTTGAAAGTGTCTATTAACACCACAGATACAAACGTGCTTTTACCTAGAGCAAAGTCAAGGATGCTTAAAATATCTGTAGTCACTGCAGCACTGTCTGTACCTGAGCTTCCCCAGCTGGAATTTAAATATTAGTACCACTGCCAGAAATTTTTGGTGAAAGGCAGTGTTCCATTGATACCCATTGCAAAGACTTGCATGTAGATTTATTTCTTTTCTTTTTTAAGCCAAATTCACAATTTCTTTTGTTTCTTCCAGCTATTGGTAACAACTGAATGTTCAGCAAATAGGTTTTTTTTTACAAAAAGGTCACTTGATTTTTTTTAATATTTTAATTCAGGTAAAAACAACCACCTGTTTGCCACTGTCACAGCAGCACTTACCATTGCCATAGTCACAGCCTGCAGCTTTCAGGATTTCTCCCATGTTTTTTAGAGCCTAAAGAAAAATGAAACAAAAATCTTTTAGCTATCAGCTGGGTTATATTTATGTAAGTATGTAAATATGACTTATGACTTGGCTCAATCCAAGTTTTACTGTAAGTCCAACCAGCAAAACCTCAAATGTCATAAAAACACTGACCTAAATAAAAATTAATAAAAGGGAGCATCTAATCAATATTAAACCATCCATACATTAGATGTAAATGCATGATGAGGCTCCATCTCATTCTATTACCTCACTCCACCTCTTTGCTGCTGGGGGAACAAAACTTTCCCTGACTCAAGCCAGGGTGTTTATTGGGGTGTGAACCTCTGCTTCAAACCCTGATTCTTTCTTACCTTCCTACAAGAAACACAGATTCCTCCCTGACCTCCAAGTTGTTCAAGTGGAAAAATGACAGCGTTAGTTAAGATGGAATGACTTCCTCCTGCTTTTCCCTCATCTGGAGGATGTGAGAAGGGCTTTCTAGTCTCCTCAGCTTCTCACAATTCCATGTTTAATTAGACACATGCCAACTCCATTACAAGTTCCTTGCTGGAAGACTTCTTACCTGCTTGGCTTCCTCCTTTGCCCCTCCAGAGACAAGCTGCCCAGTGGAAGGCTCCAGCCCTATCTGCCCTGCAATGTACATTGTCCGGTCCACCAGCACGGCTTGGCTGAAAACACAAGTGACATTTCAGGTTTAATGTTTCCCCAAGAAAACATTTCAAATTCCAAATCTGAAAGCACATTTCAAATTTTCTACAATACTTTGTAATGTATGAGAAAGAAGACTGAGGTTATGCAAGTCTGTACATGCAGTCATACATTCAATCTGCTTATGCTTTTGGAAGAGCTGGGATTACACCATCTCTGGAAGTGCATAGCTCTGCCTTTGAGGAGATAAACCTTGTTTCCTGCAGAGGCACAAGGTGTGAATGCAGCAACACAACACTAAACTGAGCTACAGATTCCACACAGCACATAGCACAGAGGGAAGGCAAAGTAAATAAACACATTTTTTGCACCTGCAAATTGATATTCCATCCTTGTTTGGGAAGCAGACAATACCTTTCAACTACATCTCAGCTGCAGAGCAATAAAGGAAAAAGAAAAAAGAAAATTCAAGAGAAATTTAACATTTTTCTTCTCAAACAGGCACCATGATAATGAGTTGCAGCTGTCAGGTGACACCCTGCACCCCAGTTCTCTGGCAGTATTCCTCCAGAGCCATGAATTTGGCCAGTCAACAAAACATCTTGATCACTCCATCCTCAGAACAAACACTGCGCTCTCATCAAGTAACCCGAGTGACCTCTTGGCTGGGATAATTCAGAAGAATGCAAAATTCAAGCTATTTGCAAAACATTTATATAAAAATTTCAGGTGTGCCTTTGCTGAAGTTGAGTTGGCAATTATTAATGTCTCTGCCACAAAGAGCTTAAAAGTTGAAAACAAAGATTTAAACTACCTAGCAAAGATTATGCAAGAGACATAATTTAATTCTCTTCAGCCAATAATTACAAATATTTTGCAAAGAAATTACAGAAAGATTGTTTAAGAGGAGCTTATGGTGTGTCAACACCACTTTTCATATCTCTTCCCATTCCACAAGAAAATGTATTGTTTTGACTATTCAACAAATCTCTTAAACAACACAAACCAGAGTTAGGAACCTCCCTGAAGTATATGAAATAGGAGGTTAGCTTCCCTTTAATGTTGGTGGAAAAAGAGGGACACATTTAGAGAATGTTTTTAGTACATCTCTCAACTCAAATTGACTCAGTTGGATTGTCTTAATCCATTCACCTCACAGGGGACCAACCTAATTTAGGGACTCAGCCAAATGATCAGGGTTAGGCAGTTTGAACAATGCCATCACTGTCTTTCCTTTTACCCCTGTTCTACGTTTTCCTGTAATTTCATAAGGAGAAAAAATAGCCAGTAACTTGTCAGATATGGTAAACTATCTTACATGGGGATTATTTTTTCTATCATCAGCTAACAAAACTGGAGTAAATAATAAAACTACACCATTTAAAGAAGAGAAACCAGTGAATAAAGTAGTAGTCTAGGTGACACAGTCTTGTTGATAGAAATACGTGCATGTACACACAGGCTTCTTTGATTTCCTTTCCTACCACTCCTGCTGTGTTTGAGGCACAGGCCATCAGAGTACAAACTTCTGTTTCTGTTTGAAGCACAGAGAACTGTGCAACAAGAAGGTAAGGGCTCCCAGTAAAAGAGATTGTCTTGTACTGCTTATCACAAAGCAAATGAAAGTGAAACGTTTATCTCAACAGAGGCCTTTGGAGAGTCCTAAATCATTAATAACTCGGGAAAGAACAAGCTGAAGCCTTCTGATACCACTGCCAGATCAACACCTGCAGCAGCCTCATTACGTCCCCTTCTCTGCTCCTCAACTTCCTCCTCTTGGTGTGCTTACCAATGGAATCCTCCATTCCCTGAGACTAGGAAGAATTTACCAGCCAAGGAGTACACTTCTGCTGCACTCAAATGCACGAGTTAAGCTAAGGGAAACTTCAACTCCACAAACCCCAATCGTTCTTTAACTGCAGATGCACCTTGTAACTAGGGCCAATCGTAGCTACTCATTAATCAGCAGAAATGTGAATATGTGTCTAAAGTCATTCAGGTTTCAGTGTACCTAAATGCATAACTGGACAGCCACTGTGAGCTTAGAACAACATTGTTTATCAGAGATGGTGTTACCATGCTCTTTAGACTGCAGTGTTAACAGATCTTCTTCACACAAATGATTGTGGATTAATACAGAGCAGTATATTTTATATATCTATCTACCTACCTATCTCAAGGTACTGGCAAATGGATGCAGTAAAGGAAATAGGAAAATCCAGTAAAAATAGGTCACCAAAAGCGTACTGAAGGGCTGTAGCAGAACAAGGAATGCAGCCCATACATCCCAGCTCTTCATGCCACATTAAACCCTCATTCCTACGTAACCAAGCTCAGACTCCACAGCAGAGATGGGGCAGTTATTTCTTGTGCAACTTTTGCTCTCTGGACTTTGACAAGTTTACTAAAATCTGATGAACTAAGTTAGTGATAAACTTATTGATGTTAGACCACTCATATATTTAACAGGCTGCACAGTAAGCAGTATTTCATCAAGAACTACCAATAGGCACAAAATTTTGGAGTGGAGAGCTATGTTGAAGGCTGGGACAGTGGTGTGTGTGTGCAGCCAAAGAACTGTTGCCTTCCCATGTCTTAGATGTTCTCCTGATGCCAAGCAATGCCAGGCCCCTGGCTGCAATCCACCAACAGTTTATTGTTTACAGAAGTTAACCTTCATGTCATGTCTCTCTGCTTCAGCACTTTGTATTTTTCCATCTTTATAATGCCTGTAAGAAACACACAGTTTGAATCTTAGAAAGCTCAGGACACAAAGTAATGGAGACAAAAATGTACCTGGAAGGCACAAAGATGCTACTGTGAAAACAAAGTCTGAATACAGAATTAAAAATTCTTAGAAAACGTCCTGGTAAAAACCCCTCAGTACTTTAGCTGTAAGAATCTACTATACTGATTGAACATATTTTCATATCCAAATTGCAAAGAGAAACCTTTCCCCAGTTAAAACTGGGATTTTTCTTTTATTTTAATTACATACAGATCTGCTACAACAACATACTTGTGAAAATGTTGAACATCTTACATATTTTTACAGCAGTCAAGTTTTTAAACTGAAAAACATTTATAACTACTCAAAATAAGAAAGAATTTTCAATTTCCAGGCACTGAATTCTCCATCTAACCAAGCTCGCCCTGGACTGGGCTCAGCCTTCACTCTCCATCACCTTCATAGTCAGCATCTACAGCTTCCCTACACAACATGCTTGTCTCTAGTCAAGCACCTTTTTCTGGAGAACAATCATTCTTCTTTCATTTTTTATTTAATTCACAGCTTACCACTAATTTCAGAATTATTTTCCCAAACAAACTTTTTGAAGTATATCCCCTTCCCTTATCGGGCTGCAGTTTGCCATGGCACCACAGCCCCACTCATGCTTTGGGACTCAGGTGTCGCTGCAGGTTACTGGGGGGAGGGGGTACCAGGACTGGCCCCTGCTCAGGGGGTCCCACCCTCACCTCAGCCCCAGGCCTGCCTGACAGACCCCCCCAAGGACCTGCCAAACCCCTGCCAGCAAAACCTGCTCCTGCATCTCCTGAGAGACCTCACGCTCCCAAAATCACAGAATTGTTAGGGGTGGAAGGGACCTCTGGAGATCGTATAGTTCAACACCCCTAGAGCAGGTGACACAGGAACGCATCCATCTGGGTTTTGAATGTCTCCAGAGAGGGACACTCTACATCCTCCCTGGGCAGCCTGTGCCAGTGCTCTGCCACCCTCAATGTAAAGAAGTTCTTCCTCATGTTGAGCTGAAACTTCTTGTGTTTTAGTTTATGGCCACTGCTCCTTGTCCTGTCACTGGGCACCACCGAAAAGAGTCTGGCACCATCATCTCGGCACCTGCCTTTGAGGTATTTATAGGTGCTGATGAGATCCCCTCTCAGTCTTCTCTAAACAGGCCCAGCTCCTGCAGTCTCTCCTCATAAAAGATGCTCCAGACCTCTCATCATCCTTGTGCCCCTCTGCTGCTCCTCTCCAGTAGCTCCTTGTCTTTCTTGTACTGAGGAACCCAGAACTGGGTTCACTCCAGATGTGGCCTCA
Source organism: Ifrita kowaldi (assembly GCA_013398055.1). NCBI lineage: Eukaryota > Metazoa > Chordata > Aves > Passeriformes > Cinclosomatidae > Ifrita > Ifrita kowaldi. The sequence continues at coordinate 183,560 of VZRS01011291.1, forward strand.
CTAGAGCCGAGCAGAGGGACAGGCCACACTTTTCCCGACGCACCCCAGGAAAGCATTGGCTGCAAGGGCACTGCCGGCTCATGGTCAACTTGTTCTCCACCAAGACTCTCAGATCTTTCTTAGCTAAGGCGTTACCTGTAGGGACCCAGTGCGGGGGCCTTAGTAGTGCTGATTATTTTCTTCACGAGCGAGGCCATAGCTGGAACCGGTGCTGAAGCTGCAGTAAGGACTGGAACCCGCCCGTCCTCCACCGCCTCCCCTTAGCGTCCAGCCAGCGCACACCCCGCCCACCGCCGCCCGCGGGGGCTTCTGGGAAGTGTAGTCCCTAAGGGCCGTGCTGGGGGAGTGCGCATGCGCTGTGCCGTGGCGCGGGTGTCCACGTGTGCCGGAGGAGGCCGCGCCGCGAGTGAGTGCCGGGCCGGTGTTGGTGCCGGGGGCCGCGGCTGCACCGCCCGCCAACCTCTGCCTCATCCCCTCGCCACGGAGAGGCTCCGCAACCCCGCCGGAGATGTCTGGGGCGCGGGAGAAGAAGCGAGCCAAGAAGATGAGGAACCAGCCGGCCAGCGTCACGCTTCCTGCCGAGCCGGGGCCCTTCTCCGGCGGCGGGAGCAGAGCCTGCCCGCCCCCAGGTACGGCTGTGGGAGCCCCTCCCGGGGCTGGCAGGGCAACCCCCCTCAGGGCCAAGTGTCCCCCTCTCCCCAGCCCGCAGCGTGCTCGCCGTGGGAGTACTCAGGGCTTCGTCCCCTGCCGTAGGCTCCTTTAGCCCTGGTGCTGCCGTAAGTCCCGTTAATACGGGATTCTCTTTAACATGGCAGACTCGTGAAGTCTCCGTTTCTGGAGTCATTCCAAACCCACCCAGACGCGTTCCTGTGTAACCTGCTCTGTGTGACCCTGCCTCGGCGGGGGGTTGCACCGGATGGCCTCCAGAGCCCCTTTCCAACCCAAACTATTCTGTATCCTGGGAATGTGCATTTTTCTCTATCCTCCTTTCGATTACACATCGAATTCCTACGGTTCCTAGTCGTAAAATGAATTTGCATTTTATGCCCCATCCTGTTTCTCCCTTGCTTTTCTGCCAGACCTGGGGCCTGCAGGAGGGGCTGATTTAGCCTTCTGGTGCTATGATAAATGCACTGGTTTTCCTTCAGATATGCATGGGGCTCGTGGTTCCTGTATCTGTGGAAGGGTATTAGCAGGAGGCAGCAGGGCATGTCCCTAAAATGGCAGTGTCCTGGGTCGTTGCTGGAGCATTTTGTACACAGGTAACCTTTGCAGCTGAAGACTGAAGGAATCCTGTCAGCTTGTATGCTGGATGCTTTTTTCGTCTGTGTGTTTTGAACTGTATCCTCTATGCTTCAACTGGACCTCAGTTTCCACCCTCACCTTCACATTTAGATATTTTGTTACCTACGTTATTTCTAGGAAAAACCCCACGTGTAAAAGGGCTTGTTACTGTGAGGCCTTCAGAAGTTGACAAATGGTATCTTTGTGATTGAATGAAAAAACCCTGAAGTGTCACTATGTATTTAGGTGACAGAAGAGTTCCTGAGCAGGCAGAATGACATAGCAAGTTGTACTCAGCCATGTCTGAAGATTTTGGAATGTCATTACAGGAGTACTGCCGCATTAAACATATTTTTCTAACTTTATTTGTAGCAGGGAACTTCTAAGATTATGTGGTTATGTTTTTCTGTTCTGTTAGATAGTGTGGACTTTCATCCATGTAACATTCTTCTGTAGTGTTAGTATTGCAGTTTTACGGAGCTGTTTTGTAGAAACAAGAAAGAAAAATTCTAAATAGGAGTTACAAAACTATGGATCTATGTAGTAGCTGAAATAATTTAAGGGTTTTTTAGGTATTAAGTCAGTGACTGTTTTTCCCAACAGCCTTCTCTCTTCTGATTACAATTTTTACTTCTGTCATGAAGAGGATGTGTTTGTGATATGAGTTAATTTTGGGCTGTAGGCCTACATAGATTTGCTGGCTGAAACAGCTTCCGTCCCTCTTTCCCAGCTCTTTCCTTCTCACCTTCACCTCAGTGTCTGGGCAATGCTGCTCTCAGGCATGTGGAAAGCTGGGTCAGGGAATTGTTCCATATGAAAGCTAATTTCTGTTTCTACACCGAATTATTTTTTCTGCAGTGTTACTGCAGTTCTGCATGATGTATGGTTGCAGGAGGCTACAACAGCACTGCTGCTGAACATAAAACTTCCATTTCTTGCTTATTTGAAATGGAAGTTTTTAAGTTGCCTTTTTAAGTCTCATGAATTGAGATGCTGCTGCATGTGAATCTGCTCCTGGATTGCCTTCATGCCATTCTTGGGACAAAGGGACAGACTTGTTTAAGAAGCTGATCAACCTGAAAACTTTTTTTCAATCTCTCACTCCATTTCTCTGGACACACAGGTTAATTTTCACTAGAGAAGCTCTCTGAATGCTATGGCCTCTTGTTCTCTCAAGCACTTGTTTTAATGTAGTGGATGGGATGATGGGAATGGCTGTCTGGATCTTATTTAGTCAGATTGTCCAGCATGAACTGCCTGAGAACCATATCTCAAGTCGTAGTAGAAATCCTAACTAAGGCTTTAATGACTATAAAGTAATCTAAACTGATATATAATATTAGTTAGGCTGAATATACACTGGTCTTTGAATAAGGACTTGAAGGCCCTCTGAAACTTTAGGTGCTTGCTAGGTGCTTAGCACTCCTGAAAGGTATGCCTGTACCTTAGGAAGCTTTACTGTAGGCTTTAGTTATTTAATTTCAGTATTGGGTTAAATGCTTGTATCAGACAAGTAATTCACTGCACCAACATGCATGTGTCATGCTTGCTTTAATTATTGCTGAAACAGAAATATATGTCAGGCAAGAATACACGTGCTTATAGGAAAAAAAATCAATTATAGTAAAAAATAACTTTGCTGTTTTGCTACTAAAACCCTGACTAGACAATAATAAAAATCACTACTGATGTTGTATGGAGTAATTTCCCTGGCTTTTGGAGGCAGAGTCTGGATTGGGTACCATTTTCAGAGCGTTCAAAAGTTATTTAATCTACTGAAAGTTTGTTGCAAGGCAGAGTAAAATTCTTATTTATTCCTGTAGGAAAGAACTTAATTCTTCTGATTTCTGGTGACTTTTTCAGTTACACGTATTAAATATAATAGGAGGAGTCTGCAACGTAGTTTTGTGAGGAAAGACTAATAGCGTTATCAGCTACTCAGACTGTTTTGTATTTCTCTAACCTCTTTTCATCTCTAAACCTTCCAGGAGATGTTTGTTCTGAGCAGCAGCAGCAGAAATTTTCAAATCAGTCATCTGGGCCTTCTTACAGGAAAGACCAATATTTTTCAAAGGGGCAAAATAGAGGAGAGAGAGGCAGAGGAAGGGGAGGATGGCAAGGAGGACACCAGAGTGTTTCTGAGGAAATGCCAAAATACATAACAGGTTTGTATATATGAAAAGGTCATAATTTATATGTCCAGGGCAATTTGCTGGTGATTAAGTTTGCTGTCTGTCTTTGTCTTTGTGCAGGAGCAAAAATTAGAACTGATGCTATGTTCTTCTGTTTTTTCTGATTTTCTCCAAAACACAGAAGTAGTTGTGAGCTGGAATGAATGACCAGCTGTTGTTCAATGGGTCCTTTCAGACTTCTAACTGGAAAAGTTGCACCTGCTTGTAGTGAGGGATATGCATTTTGGTTTCTGTTTGCCAGCAAAATGAGTTTTGACAGTCATCTGCTTTTAATGTAGCCAGTGAAACTGATTTTACTCATGATGTAAGTTAAAGACAGCTTTTCATCTAACAGGATGTTTGTTTAGGAGAGCAAATTAGCATTGCAAAATGTGGCAGTGCTCTGATAGTAGACTTCCATAAACATGAAATGAGACCAAGCTCTGGATTTTTATTTGGTTGTTTTAAAACAGTCTGTAATATGTTACTGCTTACGGGTTTTTCCATGCTACAGTTTTTTTCATCTCCCTGATACCACCTAAAAAGATTGCTATTCTAATTTAACAAAGAAGTGTTTAATGCAAATAGGAATTGTTGGTTAAACAGCTTTCAGATTCATTCATGTATAAATATTTGCTTACCATATCTGTAAACTTCAGGATATCTAAAGAATTGACGTTTCTTCAGTGACAGTGTACACTACTTACTTTTATGTCAAGAAGATACTGGACTGCTGTACTAGGAGTAATTCCATGAATTACGTACAGTATCCTCCTCTGGTTTTTTTGCTGTTTGTCGTGCTCTGATGCAGTTCTTTTCATTCCAGTGTCTACCTTTGCTCAAGCTCGTGCTGCTGAGATCAATGCCATGTTGAAAGCAGTTTCACAGAAGTCTTCCAACTCTCTGGTTTTCCAGACCCTCCCTAGGCACATGCGAAGGCGAGCGATGAGTCACAACATCAAACGCCTCCCCAGGCGGCTCCAAGAGATGGCCAGGAAAGAGGTACAAGTGTGTTTTACAGCACTCCATGTAGGGGGCATAGCCAAAGCACAGTGTTCAACTCTATAGTTAGTAATGTTCAGACCTGAACTTCTGCCAGACTTCCCTGAGTAGCCTAGACTTTGACTGACATTTGGATTCAAAATGCAGCAACACCTCAGCGTCAGGTGGTAGCTCAAGTAGGTCTTGCTAACCACCAGGCTTTGTGATTACTAGACATCTTGGAAAGTTATTAGAGTAGTGATAAAAGAGTCCACTGCAGGAGAGGTTGTTCAGGTGGTGCATTGGTCCAAGAGTCCTCAGTAAGACCTGTCTGCCTTTCACCCCACCCCAGCTTTGGGATGTGACCATGCCAGCCTCAAGCCCGCACAGCTGATGTGATGGTTTGAGTGTTATAGCTCAAATGTGGGAGGTACACTGGGGTTATTGGCAGACTGCATGCAGCTTAAGACTTACTAATTGACTAGTCCTAACAGCTCATAGAACTCATTTTGTGGCAGTATCTCAGCATTTAGTCAGAATATGCCTGTGGGGGTTACTTGCTCCTTACTCACTGTGGCCTTCCTGTGTGTTTAAAAAGGAAAATTAAAAATTGGTTCAGCAGGATGTTATTGGGAGATGATCTTCCCAATGTTTGGCATTGATCACTTTATCATCTCTGAGAATTCTGAAAGTGGTCAATTGAGTTTGCTTGGTAAATTTTCTATGTATTAAGGTTGCCTGATAAATGTATTTATTGCATTCTTTTTTTCCCTTGCATTGTCTTTGAGACCTTGCCTCCTCCACCCTGAGCTCCTGAAGATAATTGTTTGTGGTTCAGAAATTGCTTTGGGTACTTCCCTGCCACACACCAACTACATGTTTCTTAGGGTGTTTTATTGGATCTTCACAAGCTGTATCTTATTTTACTGGTTTGGTTTGCATTCTTTTTGCTTTGTCAGACATGACAAGAGATGCAGTTTGGCCTGTTTTCTGGGAACTGAAGGAAGAAGGCATGGGCTGTTTTGCATAGTTAGTTATGTGCTCTATCCTTGTTAAATCTAGATTGCTCTAATGTTTATGTTTGGTTCTTTTGTGTCCTGCTTTTTTAACTCCTTTCACATGACAGCCTATCTAACTTCTGGGTACATGCTCACACATACCCTCCCATCTGTGTTTCCACTCCACATACGACTCTTGGATTTTTGAGATTATTTAATTGGCCCTGGTGCAGCTGTATTTCTTCTGCTACATTTTCTGTCTTCAGGTCTTTTGGTGTGACTTATGTGTTTGCACAGGCTCACGTTTTCTTGCAGCTTGTCATATCTCTGTTACTTGTTTTTGTAAAGGCTCTGTGTATTACTTTGCAGTGTTTGATCTACATCTTCAAAATTATCTGTTTCAATCCTGCTGCATTTTCTTCATTTGTCTTGGATCCTTTATCATGACCATTTTCATTGAAACATTTACCTGGACCATCTCTTATCTCTTCATTAAGCTTAAAGATGTAAGTTTTTCACCTTCAACGCCACATCCCTTTTTCTCTAATTGCCTTTCTGAAGCCTACCACTGATCCAGTGGCTTGTATTTCGTTCTCTGCGATGGAATGATGGCTGTCATGGGAAGATACTTTCTTTTTTTTTTTTTCAGATCTATTTTTATTTCATGGGCTGCTTCAGTGTTTTAAGTGTTCTTGGCACTGATCTATCATTTTCTTTGTTTTGCTATTCTTATAACCAGTGGTCTGTTGTCAAGTGTTTCTTGGTGAGCTTACAAAGGATATTCTAAGAATCTTTTTGGATGTCTTATGGTCCTATTTCTTTGTACCACTTTTCTTCATAAAAAGAAAAACTAAACATTGAGTCAAGCCTTCCTTTCTAGCTATGCATTCACATGTAATAGTTCCGAGCTTAACTAGGTCTGGTTATCAGAATTTGGTCAAGATATTACCACAACCCTCACTCATTCACTTGTACATGTTATAGAACTGATAGGGTCCTTTCTGTCAGTCTGACAGTCTGTACTGCTTCTGTATGAGCTCAAATCTCCAGGTGTTTTTCATGTCACATTGATTTGTTCATGTGAATGTATTGATGTGTGGCAAAAACTTCACACAGGAAGTAGCAGCTTACTGTTCACTGTTCAGTTTCTGCATGTGTGGGGATTTTGTTTTATATATGGGTTTCAGTCAAACCTTGATGCACTTATGTGGATGTGACTTGCATAGAAAATTTCAAAGTGTTGGTTACCCTCAAGAATTATCCAACATGGTGTAACTTAATGTTAGTGCTTCCTGTATCCTTATATTTCAGCCTTTTTCCTTTCAGAATTTTTTTCTCTTGAGATTTACTTCCATATCCTCTCTTTTAAAAAACAGGCAGAGAAAGCTGTGCATCAGAAAAAAGAACAGTCAAAGACTAAATGCCGCAAAGCTAGGAGACGCCACATAAATTTGGTAGCAGAGTTTAATCACAGGCAAAGAAAGAATATTTGGCTGGAAACCCATATTTGGCATGCAAAGAGATTTCATATGGTGAAGAGGTGGGGATACTGTTTAGGAAACAGCCCTACAGAGAAGAGCTACAGGGCTTGTTACCGAGCCATGACAAAGCACTGCCTTCTTCAGGTACCACGTTTACATGTTTTGTTTGATATTTTGCCAAGGTGAAGTAATCAGCTGCTTAGTTATAATGAATATCTACGTGTCTTTGAAGTACTGTTGTGTCAGCTTTTAACAAGACTGCTAAGCATGAAATGAATAATTTTATAATTGTAATTCAGGGTGGCGAGTTTCAGAGAGAACAAGATGAACTTGTAGAAGAGTCTTATGGTAACTGACTGAAATACTGCATTTTCAGTTTTCTCAAGAGCTAAGAGATTAAATGAATTCTTATGTCATCTAGCTGAGCAGGATGCTATTGAGGAGTGATACTTTGTTCCATGTCCTTTTTGATCTGTTGGTTTGAGAGGCAGGTTTGCCCTCAAATGAGAAATGCCTTACTGCTCTCCTACAGCTATTAATTTTAAGTTAAAAAAAAACTCATTTGACTTTGGCAAATTTTAGAGAATGAAAAATTTCTCCTTAAGTGTAAATTGTGAAGCCCTGTGTGGTTGTTTCTTTCCAGGCTCATTTTAAAGAGTTATTCTCACTTTGCCACTATTATATTGTTTCAGGATTTATCATATTATTGTTGTCTGGAGTTGAAGGGTAAAGAGAATGAGCTGCTGAAGCAACTTGCTCGAATATGTAGCATTGACACAGGTAAAATTTACATAGTTCAAATAAACATTCGGAATAGACTAAAGGATGACCCATCCTTTTCCTTTTTTAGTAATGTATCAGTCTCAGTAGTAGTAACAGAGTTGATACTGAGTTGTGATTTTGGGTGAAAAAAGTAATTAAGATATGTCACAGTAGGACTAGACATTCTTATTTCAGTTGCTTATTAATAAGGTAATTATGGTACAACATTAGCCACCCAGCAGCCAGACTGAATTTCGATTTTACTTTGTTTATTGAACAACATATTACTTTGTTCTTCAGTAAGTATCTTCTTTTTTAGGATTGACATTTCAAGAGGCTAGTTGTCTGTCTGGAAGATTCGAGGGTTCCCTGTGTCTTTACCGAGCAGATCGCTATCCTGAGGATATGCTTGGTCCTGTTACATTTATTTGGAAACCCAGGGATGGGTCTGAAAACAGACAGTTGTGGATCTGGGTGCATCCAGCTCTCAAGCAGGTGCTTTTTCCTATATAGTTGAACTCTTATTTCTTTATGTGTTGTGCATTATTAGTGCTGAAGAGGTCATCTGAAAAGTATGGAAGAACTGGGTATAATACATGACTTTAGGAACCAAAAGTTGGAAGACTATTTCCACTCTAACAATATTCATGTTCTGCAACTTGTTTTTATAAAGCTTGTACAGAAAGTGCGTGCTGCTGAGGCGTTCAGTGTTAGAGCTTCTGAAAACTTTTGTAGTGTCACTTGCTTCGGGATGCATGTGCAATGTGGTGTTGCTTGATTCACATCCTTTCCACTGGCACCCCCAACAGGCTAAGTTCGGTATCATCACGGATAGTCATAATCCGATACTTAGCTATCAGCTTTACAAAAACGAAAATGAAAAAAGTAGAATGTTTGCACAGGCAATTTTTCTAATGTTAATTTGCAAGAGAACAAATTCTTAGCGACTTTTGAGATTACTTTCAGCTTTTCTTAGCAAGCCCTTGACTTCAGCAGAATTAAATTTTATTCCTTGAAATCCATATTGTAAAATTAAATAGTGGGGTATCATTTTTAAAAGTGTACTTAAGGTTTGCAGTGCACTGCATATGATCCTGATCCAAACTTCATTTTTCTTAAGGACATACTGAGGGAGTTAAAAGCAATTTTTCAGTGTACAGAGCCTGAAGAAATGTATATTACTGAGCCTGTTACAACATCGGTTCAAGAGGAAAAACAAGTGGAAGTTGGTACAAGCCTTGGCAATAAAAGAAAGAAGGAGGATAAAGAAGGAGAAAAAGCTGTGCCTGTGAAAAAAATAATTGGTGATGGCACTAGAGATCCATTCCAGTCCTATTCTTGGGTCGCACAGACTACTGGCATTGCAATCAGGTTTGTTCACAGCAGAGTCAGAAACTGTAGCCCATAACCACATAACTCAGCTGCATTCTGGCTTAACAGTACTGGGGAAAATAATGTGTGTTGTACAATTGTACATTCACCTGAAACTTTCCTGTTTCAGTGACAGAAGCATGGAGATTCTCAGATACCGGCTGATCGGCCCGTTAGCACACTCCGTCCTTACAGAGACCCTGAAAGCAGCTTCTGTCCAAACAGTAAGGAAATTGGCACTTTGGATGTTACTGTAATCTTGGTAGTGTTCTTAGAAAGTGCAAGCTTGTTTTTTACTAGAAAGACCCATAAATTATCTAGCCTTACTTTTCATAAAGACTAGCTAACCTATGTATTACTCTCTGGATTGAGCCTCTTGACTAACACTGATGTCAGGAAGAACTCCCACCTGGATTTTAAATGGGAATAGGAAGAAAATAAAAACAGTGGTGCTGTTGAGCAGGCTGTATAGTTTCTGCTGAGAGATCCAGAATAATTCATGTTCTCTTTGACAAACCATAGATCCTGTTTCTCAAGCAATGAGCTAGAGCACCTAGAGCTAGGGGTCAAGACATGTAAGGTGCAGAAAACTTACGTGTTTTCAATAAAATATGCAGTTTCTCCAGGATTTAGGGTTTTCGTCTACTTTTTGGCATATAGCATCACTGTGGTTTTAGTGGGGTTTTTTTTTTTGTCTCTTGAAGCAAACATGATGAGGCCATGAAATCTCTGGCTTTCTGTAAGAAATAATTTATGACAAAATTAGGAAGTATTGTGGATTGCTTTATTTATTTTTGGAACACAGGTTAAATTAAACAGCTTATTAGGGATTATTGTAAAGTATAGGACTACATTTCATCAGGAAAAAATATTTTTGTTTAAAACTTGAAGAAAGGTTTTGTAGTGGTTAAGGCAAACTGAGAGTGAATTCATACTGATAAAAATAATGAATAACCATTTGAGTTTAATTAGATACATTGTTTTCCAGGAGGTGGCAGATTCAGAGACAGAACTGAATAACTGGTGGGTAGAAAACTGCAAGGACTCTGAAAAAGTATCTCTTCATCAATGTCAAAGTGCTATCTTTGAGCTATTGGAAGGTATTTGGGCACATGGGTGCTGTGGGTGGAAGGGGGTGGGGGGAAGCTTAAAATCTAGTGGTCAAAACTGGCATGCTAATAAAGTTGGCTTCAGTTTGGACATGCTTTTTTTTTGCATGATCAAGAGAGTGATGCCTTTGAGAATATGCTTAGCTACTTGCCAGGGCATGGCAAAGAATTGAAAATTGTTACATCGGGGTTTTTAAGGGAATTTAAATCCTCTGTATAGTTCAACCTCTTAATAGATAAACCAAATCTTGTTTGTTATCTTCATGAACTTAGATTTGAGATTGCTGAAGGGACATACAGTCTGATGTGTACTCTCACTCTCTCCCACCATACACTTCAGGCTAAGACAGTAAGTTGTACAATACTTCCACAGATAAAATGGTAGCCTCCAATCCAAAGTGAAAGTATTATACTTTGTTTATATGTGTTTATTTCTAGATTAACAGTGTGTATTTGGCTGAATTGTAAAGTATCATAAAGTTAACAACATCTCCTCATTTTCTAGCACTGAAACAGGTAAGGAACTGGCTTTGGTAGATCTCACACAGTACTCAAGCTATCTGTCCAATGTGAGGCAGTTAAGCAGAGATGAGGTAAAACTTACAAAACACTTCCAAATTTCCTTTCTCCTGAAGAAAAGTGTAAAACAGAAGTTGGTGGTTCTTTGAAATTTGTCAAATGCAAAGGGTGAATTGAGTCTGTGACAGTGACCTCACATCAATGCTAAATGTAAATGTAATTGCAAACCAAGTCTTGCACTGCTGTTGTTGACTTTTTTGTTACTGGACGTTTAACAAGTGAGTTTTCAAAACATGTTAAATAGAATATTCTGGATTGCTTCACTGGCTTATAGTGGTGTCATATCCCTGTAGGCAAAACCACACAAAATACTAGTGCAGAAAGATCACAACTTAATTGGTGTTTTCATGGAAGTGTTCATCTATGTGTTTTTAAAGGGATGAGCTCACCATCAGATATGCCACCAGGTACAATACTTGGCCTCACTGTTGGAGATCCTCGAGTCAATTTGCCAAAAAAGAAGACAAAAGCCATGCCAGACTTTGAAAAATACCGAGGTAAAATCCCTTGCCTATATTATGAAGAGATTCAGTTTCTCTCTACACTTTTGTTTTCATTAACTGTCATCTTCTATGGATTGTTTCTTGCTGTTTTCCTCTAGGTTTTGGTTCACAATAGTTCCCATTTCCAGAGGGCCTAGCAGAACAGAAACAGCTTGAAAGTTGCATAGGTTTTAGAACAGCAGTTGTGAGGGAGGGACATGCACCAAAGCTGGTCTTGTGCTCAGTGGAAGCCTCTGTCTGACCATACAGATGATCCAGGTTCGAATCCTGGCAAGGCCAACCAGGTGCTAAAAGCTCCATAGTAAGGTTCTGTTTGGTGTTTAGTCTTCCTGATGCTGTTTATCTCTCCAAGAAGGTATCTGCTATTTCTGGTTTATAGGCCTACGGTGTTGAAAGTTGCAATTCCACAGGGAAAAAATTACTACCTTTGCAGGATTAGTATTTCAGATGGCCAAGATTCTGGTTATGATACAAAATGAACGATGCAAGCATAACTTCTGAAATTTTCATTTTCCTGCTGACTTACACAATGTTTCAGTGCAAAATTCAAATTCAGATGGACGTGAATGTCTTCTAAAAATGTGCAAGAATGTATACAGTATACATTGGGGTTTGTGTACAGTGTAGGCATTCCCAATTAGGTTGACTGCACACAGACTGCCTCACCTAACAGGAAAAATGTGATAGCTAGCTAGCAAGCAGTAGCAAATAGGACAAGTTGAAAGTTCCACAGACTTGAAAATACTGAATTTCCTTGGTGGTCTGTTCGCAAGACACTCAAATAACCTAGTCTTACTTATCATGTAAATCAGGTTGAACACCTACTTCAGTTACTGTATTTTAGCTCTTTGCACAATTCTGCTATTTTCATTTTCTTACATCCTCCTGTTCTAACCTCTGTATCTAGAACAGCCTTTCTGTTAATTAGTTCTGCTCAGCTAACTTTCTCATCATTAGTGTTCGTGTTGGAAATGCTGCAGCATACATGACCTCTACTTTGGTTCCTTCCTGCTGAGAAGTAAGGTGAGCTATGTAGCACTTGTTTACAGACACTGGTTTGAGCTGGTAGAGGAGTTAGCAACTACAGAAAGTAATTTGGCACCCTTGGTTCTGCTTGTCATGTCTGTGAGGATGTGTTCAAGAAGGCAAGATCAACAGAAGGCATCTAGGTATTTTAAATGTCTCGTAGTAGTTTCTCTCCCACTACTGGAGCTGGCTGTCCCTCAGGAAGGATGGCCATGGTAAAGAGGTAATGGTGTAAGATAGGGAGTCAAGACCACCCATGTGTTTTATCCTTTGGCTTGGTAGAAATGTCCATCTTCAAGGTCTTTCTACCTGGGGTTATCTTTCACTTGCAAAATATCTTCCATACCATAAATACTCAGAAAAGCTGGTGTTGTTTTTTGATTTCTTTCTGAGTCTTTTTTTCTTCATCATGGACTTAAAACAGCTTCTGTCCTCTCTGACTTCTGTGTAAGAGAAGGAGGAGGTCCTTGTTCAGCTAGCAAGGAAAGGTAAATGGCATAATACCTTCTAATTTAGGTTCTGCTGAATAACTCACTGTTACAGACGACTGAAAAAGTTGACTAGGCAGGAAGATGAAAGCAGACAGACAATACCACTGTCTTCCAGTAGAACTTGCCCAAAAACAAGACTTCTGTAAGATCTGTAATTCCATTTTAGTACTATTAATTTCCCCCTCCTGAAAAGAAAAAAAATTCCTTTTATGAGCCTTAGAATTACATAAAATTTCTGAGTCTTGATTGTGTTGTAACCTTACTCAGATGTGGTAATATTGTGAGCTGACCTCTATTAAAAAATGTTAATAGTAATTTACTTGTCTTAATCACATTTTGTTTATTGAGCAGTAAAAGGGAACCGCTTGTGTGTTCTACACTTTTTTCCCCTTTCTTGCTTCTTGGGCATTCAAATACTATTAGGATTAGTATTAGTAAGATTGAAATGGCACACAGATTCCATATGTACTTTAGTCTCTCTTGTTCTTGAGTATTGTATAAAAGCCAACTGATTTTCTTAGATAAACTTTATTAATTTAAAGATGCATTGTTTGTCAAATGAGTGAATAGTTTAGGTAAGTTATGGCCATCACCTTTGCTTGGGGATTGTCATACATGCAGTCTGTGGAATGATTACACATCTGTTCATATTGCTTTTTTTTCCAAAATGCTGCTCTGAGGTATGCCTATGTAGTTTTTCCCTGTGAATAACACACTAATAAATCAAATTTAATTTCAGTCTTTCCCAGTTACTTTATCTCTTCAATGCTTGTGCATGTGTGCAAGCTGTGTGGTATGAACACGGGCTGATTGGATTTAATCAAATCAACTGTCATTATTTCCTCAGGCTGGAGTCAAGACTCCCAGTAAGTAGTCAGTTCTCACATGACTGCAAATTAGTACTGTTCCTTACTCCAGTTTAAAGTACACTTCTGACATTTTGATATATTGTTACTGTCTTGTAAGGGAGAAAACAAATTCCACTGCCTTAAAAACCACTCAACATGGAGTATGCTGAAACTTCTACATAATCAGTGAATGAGATGCATAGAAGGAGAATACACCATGAAAGATATGTGAACTAAAGTTCCTTCTGCAGACACAGAGCCTGGGTCCATGGCTGTAAACACACCTCTTGCAGAGGTTTAGGTATCTGTCCCCAGTTGTACTGATACACACCCTCCCTACATACACAGGGCTCTCAAACTGCTCCTTGGCAGTGTTTATATCTTCTGTCTTTTTGTTTTTTTGTTTTTTTGTTTTTTTTTTTGCAAAAGGAAGGAAGGAGAATTTTCAAATAGAACTCTTAGGCCTGTTTTCTAAGATAATCAGCTGTGCAAATCAGATCAGTAGCTTGAAATGGAACAAAGCCTTCCTCTATCTGCCTGTGTTGTCTAAGCACCAACTATTGACACCAGCAGAAGTTGATTGTTGATGAGCTTCATGTGCTTAGTAATACAACTTTCTATTTCCTATACTAGCCCTAACATCTTACTTTCACTATTGTCAGTAACTTATTCATCAGTAAGGTTATTTCCCCAGAAATCTTAAAATGTGGACAGAAGAAAACAGGAGAGAGGTAAGAAGAACTGGTGTGAGGATTTGGGATTATGATTTGAATTATAGTATGCTTAGTAGAAAGAATAAATTCTCCAGGTTCAGTGAGGATCAAAGAGAAGGAATGTACCAAGTTAGAGAAGAATATTTTAGGCTAATGAGGATATTGGATGGGTGGTGGTGATGAAAAGAAACTGACTTATAAGGTCTTTCTATAGTGGGGAAACAAATATTCATGCCATTATAGAATATAGGAATTGCAAAGAACTCTGAGAATATCACAAGGATAGGCTGCCTGAACTGTGATAATAGAAAGAAGTGTTAAAAAAAGCAGAGCAAGTTGCAGTGAATAATTTGCAGTTGAAGGAACTAGAACATATTTAAATAATTTAACATAAAGAGATTCTGGTGTTCACAAATGCTTTCTGTACAGAAGATGAAAAAGGTACTTTCCTTACCTTATGCTTGTAATTATGTGCCCTTCCCCCTTGGTTATCTGTAAGAGTCAGGAAGGAATTCCCTACCACCACCAGACACAGTTTTGGTGCTCTTTTTCTCCTTCTTTTGGGGCATTAATACTTGCTTTATCTCCAGACAGAATGTGCTTTGCCTATAGGAGAGTTGAGCTCTCTTAGGTTCCTGCTCAGTTTCCTGTTCTTAATTTTTGGTCAGGGAAGGAATTCTGCTTAATTGGCAAGGATTCCCTTTTTAGTTTTATTTTGAAGGAATGCCACCATAATTTGATAATTTCTTTTGCATTTCTTCTCCTCACATAAATCTAACTCATTAGCAAGAATGCATGGCAAGTATCAGTAACATCATCAAACTGTCACAAGTGCTGCCATAGTTAATATTTCTTGCAAAGGATTTTGCAACTTTCAGTAATGGGTACATCTTAAAGACTGTGGATTTAAAATAAATAATTATTGCAGTTATGTTTGGCAGTACCTATTGCTAAGTGCTGTTAGTACCACTGAATAATCTGAATCTTCTATCTTTGAGTCTTTGCCTACATTACCTGGAAAAATTAGCAGAACCTTTTTTTAAAAGACTTAAATAATTTTAAAAACAAAACAAACCCTGACATGTTGTGTTCCTTTAATATATATAAGACCTTGTGGATGATGAAATGAGAAGCAATCCCTCAAAGTTTTTAATCACAAAACTATTAATAGGTTCATTGTATTGTTTCTTGATAAGAGTTATTTTACTTAAAAATGTGGATCAGCATTTGCTACATACTGTACTGTACATTGAAGGCTGTTAATCCTTTCATCACTAAAGGTAGGTACACATTTTCTTTGCTTTGTTTAGACTGTAAAATTGAAGAAGAGATGGGTTATTTAATACTTCAACAATCCATTTTAAAGCTACAAGTGTTGTTTATTTTCAGAAATGTACACAACTGCTGATTTGTGCAGACATAAGCAAGAATAGTCCCTTCCTTGAAGCACACAGCCTGAAATGATCCAGAGCAGGAAACTAGTACTAAATAAGTAGTTGCATGCTGTTCATAGCCATACAAATATTTCCTGTATGTACATTTCTTTAAGGTAACCCTTGCTTCTCTTACAAGTTTACTTAGGCAGACTTATTTCAGGCTTTGTAATGTTGCTCTTTCTGATTTTCACCAAATCTGTTGAGCTTCACACTCTGCCAGAAAGGCCAGATTCCAGAATATTAAAGGTGGTATGTAAAGATCTTATTTACATCGCCAATGGTCATGTCTTTTGTTAATAAGAAATGCTGGTGAGAAAATACCACATTAGTCTTTCTAACACTAATAATTTATTTCATATTTTGTACTGGGAAAAACATGTGATAGTAAGATATTCCAGAAGCAGTGATGCTTGTTAAGCTTTTAATAGTATTTTCTTGGTTGTCTGCTCATTATACTTATGATACGGAAGTGGCTTTGGTAATTTGGTACTTAAACCACAAAAATTGTTTGAATTTTGTTTAAAGGTTCTTTTCTTTTGTAGATAATGATAAAGTTAGGCAGCTGTACCTGAAGGGTGTACCTGTAGACTGTGCTCACAGCTTTATCTGGGACCATGACATCTGTAAGAACGTCACTGAAAATAAAATCTCAGAGCAGGTAACTAAGTAGGTGGATTGCCATGGAGGAAATGGCCAATGGTTCATAGAGTCCATAGAAAGAGACTCTTGGAATTTGTATAAATCTAAGATTAATCAATGGCTTCCTTAATGTCATAGTATCCAGCTGCTGACTTGAAGTGGTTTTTTGTAGCCTTTACGTAATGTTCTGGCACAGCCATTGACCATGATTCAATTAAAAGAAAGCTTTATTGGATGTCTGCAGGACTATATTTGTAGGTTTATTTAACAGAAGGGTTTGAAATTGGGTTTTCATGCATCACCTTGACTCGTGCAACAGAAAAGACTGACACAGGAAGGCTCTGGCCTTTAGCTGTAGTCAGGGTGATTCTTCTGACAAAAGAACTGTGGACGTTGGAAGGAAAGAAATCCTGTGTTTCTGAACTGCGTCACACTATGCTGTGGGTGTGCTGGGCAATAACTTGTGGTTTGTAGAGAACTTCAAATTTGCTGTTGCAGGTTTGAAATCTCCTATCTTGACGTTTTCATTGACAATGGAGGGCAGCCCATAAAGTGCATGAATAAAAGGTGATTTAGTCCCAAGAGCTGATAAACTTTCAGCACCATTGTAATCAGAAAGAGTAAACATTTGTATGGCAGAAACATCTTTCTAAATATTCTCTTTCTGAAAATTAATTTTGTGCTCTTTCAAACTGTCTGACATAGTGTAAAAAAGCAGAGTAGTTAGAAAATATTACACTGGCACATGACAGTTGTCAGCACAGTCTTTTTGTATATGACAGTGTTCTTCATGCTGTCATGAAATTTAATGTTTACCTGATAAAACAGAGGGAGTCTGATGGTCTGTTTTTTTCATGAATGTATTCTTAATGTGGTACAATGGAATATAGCAACTGGTGATTGGCAAAACCTCAGTGCCAGCATACTTTATGTGAAACTGTTTGATGACCTGATATTCTTCTCATCTCCTTGGACATAGTTCAGATTTGCTCCATGTATTGACAGACTGAAAGCACCTGTTCAATCTAGTCTTGTGCACAAATGTATAAATACAAAGTTGCAAAACTTGTTTTTCCTCCTTCATCTACCTTGTACCTTGTACCCACTCTTTATCAAGGACTATGGAAGTAAGAAGGGGAGAAAAAGGGTGCTTAATACTCTTTTCTAGAATAATTTTTCATGCCTTGATGAAATTCTGTTCAAATATATAGTGTATTACTATATTGCTCCTAGCTGTAAACTCACCTTCTCTCTGTATCTTGGAAGGGTATCTGGAAGAGGGAAGAAGAATGGTTGTTAACTCACGGGAAATGTCTCCTCCTTCTCAGGATTTAAACCATATGAGAGCTCAGTTACTGGTACCTGGATCACACCTTGATTTGGGTCCTTGTGAATCTAAGATTCCCATACTGTTGGTGCAGCAGCCAGGGAAAATGGCTGGAGAAGATCGACCAGGATGGGGGAGTGGCTGGGATATCTATCTCCCAAAGGGCTGGGGCATGGCTTTCTGGATTCCTTTTGTAAGTGACTTTGATGGCAAATTGGAAGTAAATTTAACAATTTATATAATTTAGTTGAAATTAATCAATTTTAGAGTGTGTACTTCACATTATATAACCAATTCCCAATTGCAGGATCAAAATTTCACTTTAACAAATGGCATATGAACTGGTTCATGACAGAAGCTTGGTCCTGAAACTTCAGCAATAGCTTTCCATGTCTTCTGTTGGGTACAACTATGCCCACATGTCAGTCTAAAAGCAGCAAATCAGTGGGGAGTCAGGAGGGAAAACTGAAGCTATACCTCTCTGTTTCTACAAGCATATGTCTCTAAAGAGAAATCATTTGGTGCATGCTGCTAATCAATTTCCAGCTTGGCTGTCTACATCTTTGCCACCGAATTGGTTGCCTCTGATTTGGGAGAGAGCTTGAAACAAAGTTTAAGTTAAGCTCGAATACTCCTTTTGTGCTGTTTGAAGTATCCTGCTTTGAGTGTTTAGGTGGCAGTTTTAGTATCTTTCTGCAGTTAAAGGTATGCTTTTGAATGTGCAGGGGATTTAGTTGCAGTGATATCTATTGTGTGGTTGAAATACGTTGGGCAGTGGCTGTTGAAGTAATACAACATTCCTGGCAATGTACAAGATCAGAACCTGTGAAATTCTCTTCAGTTTTGTTGATAGTTTTGCAGAATTAAATTTAAAGAGCATGACTAACTTCTTTGTTAAAATTAGCATCTAGAACTGTAGAAACCATGCTTAAGTTTATTTTTTAAAATAAAGCTAAAATATTAGACTTCCAGTTTTCTAAGGAAGTACCCTCTGGGCATTAATGTTTTGTTTCAGCTAGGAACCTGGAATCAGTTCAAACATTGCTTTTTGGGCGTTTGGTTTTTATAACAGATATATCGGGGTGTACGAGTCGGTGGCTTGCAAGAGGCATTAAAGCATTCTGAATACCAAAGAACACCTCACACTCCAAATGATTTCCCAGACTGCCAGGCAGGAATGAAGTTTGCCAAAGAACTGGAAACCAGTCTTCTTGAAAAATTCAAACGGTAACATTAACTTAAAAATTGACAGCAAGAATGACAATAATAAATACTGCTTAAAATGTTCCATTAATTATCTGTTGTTGTGTTCATTGGACTTTATTGAGATCTTTCACTAGTGTTTTAAATCTTAGTATTATAAAAAAGGAAGGAATCCTAGACATATTTAACTCTGCTAAACAGGGCATGTAAATTAAACCCTTCTATTCCCAGAGACATGCTCAGTTATAGAGCTGTTGCAAGGCTGCATAGCAATAAAATAAACAAAACTATTTTGAGATTCTTAAGCAGCAAATGGGGGAGGAGGTAAGACAATGCAAAGGAGTATGTCAAAGTATGTACCAAGTGTTAAAGAATAAAGTAAATTAAGAGGTACATTTCAGTGTTTAATTCTAAATAATCAGGTATTCTGAAGTTTGCCTTCACTTTTACTGCAACAAACAGAACCATGAGTTTGGAGTAGCTGGAAGTGTCCTGTGCACCAACTGGTGTTGGTTCCTCTTCTGGGTAGGAGGGGCAAGTAGAAGTTCAGAGGAAAAGGTGGTGGTGGTGTCAGTCACAGCAGGTAGATGTTTCCAGCATGGCTGAAAGGATATAATTGACAGAAGTACAGCAGCATTTTCTAGACTGTAATTTTAAAATTCTTGTCCAATGAGATTAGAAAGTTATCTGTGCATTCCCTTCTGTTTTAAGTACTTGATTTTGAACATATTCTTACCTGCTTACTTGATTTATCATTTAGACGTCCACCTGCAAAAAGGGCAAATTATGTCAAGCTGGGCACTCTGTCTCCTTTCATCTGTCCTTGGGGGCAGCTGACAAAGAACTGGGAAGGAAGAATGAAAGCTTCAGGAGGATTTTTATGTCCTTCTTCCACACGTCCTGAGTCCTGCACAACTGAAGGGCAGACCCTTTGTGACCCCAAAGCAGAAGTGGTCAGAGAAGCTTCCCCTGAAACTGGTGAGGTAGAGGAGACCATGGAAATAACAAGTTCTGAAGGTGCCCTAAAGACAGAGGATGGTACAAGCATCCAAGATTTTGGTGAGAGAGATGAAACTAAGACAAGTGACTTTATTGTTCTCAGGTATGTCAAAATGATACACACATTTTATTTCTTTATTGGTGTTTATTGAATTGGGGAAAGGAAGAGCTCGGCCTTGGTTGTTAAGATGAGAGAATTATTTGATCCAAATCCAGTGAGATTAAATAGTTTTGTCATGAATCAGAATCTGCTGTTGAGTGGAAGTCCTTCTGCTTTTCTCCAGCAAGCTTGGTGACTACATTAAGAAAATTCCTTAAATTATCTTAAATTTAACACTCTGGAGTTTACTGTGTTCTTAGAGTTGGTGTGTTCTGTCTGCTTCCAGGTCAATGGAGCTTTTGGAGGCTCATATTTGTGACTTTAAGGCTGTTGCTGTGAAAATCATCTTGCATTCTCTTCTCTAATACATCACCACAGGTGGTTCTTGCACTCCTTAACAAGGTCTAGAAAATAGAGAATCCCCTGCATTCCAATGCAACACATGAGGGCAGCAACAGTATTGGAAAGTGCCTGAACACAGGTCTTTCATTTTTGTGTGGTTACCAGGGGAAGAAAACATTGAAAGTTCTGGACTGCATTAGTGTCACTGGAGATTTTGGAGTGTTTGTGGTTTTATCAAGCTTTGAGGGTTTTAACAAGTGATGTCTCCTTCCTTCTGAAGACTCATGAATTCCACTCACCGATGTTTTTATGCTAGGAGTGATACAAATACCAGCTTGGAAGGTTACAGAAAGCCCCAGGGCTTTTTTAAATTGTGCTCTTGCAAATATGTGGGGTGCTGGATTTCTATTGTACTGCTTGTTAATAATTATCTATGATGTTTATTTCTGAAAATTTTTAATAGGAGTGAGAAACTACTAATGCAGTTATCAGCCTGGTGTTATCCCACTGCTGGGAAAGATCGGCGAATCCGCCTTATTTCTCGACTGGGGCAGAAGGAAATGACTGAAGATGTTTTTTTGCCAATCTTGATGAGCTACCCAAGGGCTCTCATCTGGGTCAACTTGTCACTCTTGAGAAAGGGGAACCCTGAATTACATGCCATGATTTGCATCCCAACAGAAGATGACTTGCTGCGTCTAAGCAAAGACAAACTCTTCTGTGGTCCACAAGAACCCAAACATCGTGACATATTCAAGGACAAGGTTCAGAAGCAAAAAGAGAAGAAGAAGAAGAAGAAAAAGGATAACATGAAGTCTCTAGAGAGTGACCCTCCAGGCATTCCAGATGAAGAAGCAACTGAGGACCATGAAGATCTCATTCTTGGTCTTTGGTCAGATGCTCTCCCAGATGTTACTTCCCACTGCTCCAGGACCGTCTTGGGGTATGTCACTCGAGGGGATTTTTCATTGGCTGCAGGCTGTGGAGAAGCACTGGGTTTTGTTAGCTTGACTGGGTTAATTTATATGTTGCACAACCAGCCAGCAGATAAAAAAGGGCTTGTTTTGTTAAGGACTCCAGCATCTTTGCAGTACAGATTTGCAAGACTTAATATTGAGGTTTAAGTATCATTGCAGTGCAGTAGAATGCCAAAAATACCAAAGAATTCTGGTTTGTATTCTGTGGCCTTTCTGATTTGTCTCAAATTTGAGGTTATTCTGAGCCCAAACAGCTCTAAGATTATGAAATAATTAAAAAGCTTTTTAACATTAGTCAAGAAAATAACTAACGCATAAACAGACTAGAATTACTTTTGATGTCTGCATTGCTAAGGATTTCTAACAGATCATTATCGTGATCTTCTTCTCTAAAGAAGCATATTCTTCATTTTTTTCTCCTCAAAGCAGTGGATGCTATAACAAGGTACAGGAAGTCATCATTTTCATTTTAGAAGTCTTTGCTCAGATGGACTGTGACTCTACAGTGCACTTTCACATGTAACTGCATGCAATCTGATCCAGTGTATATAGCAAATGGCTTTCCTGATTCCTTGTATCTGAGTACATGTGGCTGCAGTGCAACAGAGCTACGTAGAGAAACCTGGTGTGGGAAGCTGAATGCTTAAATGAAATGCAAATAAAATATAGCCCAGCTGTGTAATTTTGAATTACAGCAACTGGAGCTTTTAAACTGGAAAGCATATCAGTCTGTCTCACTAGTCTGAAACGTAATAAGCCTTTCAGCATACATTTTCTGTTAATAATAGGGGATATTTTTGTTCCTTAAAACATGAATTTATTTTTGTATGGAATGTGTTAGAATTGAAGGTTTCTTCATGTTACAGTACGGTTCATGAATATTGTTCAAACAATCATAAAACTTGTAAAATATGCTGGGGGGTAAAGGGAGAAAGGTGTTTGATTTGCCTGGGGCAGTGTGGGTAGGTTGCTTGTGTTTGATATTTTGTTGGGTTTTTTTTTAATAATAGCCTTAAGCATCTAGCCATTCCTGAGTTAAGGAGCTTGAAAAGGAATTTACGGTAATACACTGTAGTTTAGTAGCAGCATGATACAAATATATGCCGGTTGGTAAAATTATCCTGAAATGATCATGTACAAATAAAAATGCAATGTATTCTTGAGTCAGTAGTCTATTGACTAAGTTTTATTCCTAGAGAAATTAAACATGGATCAGTTAATGACTTTTTCTTTCTAAATGTCGCTGTTCAACTTAATTTCCTCTTTCACAGTTTTGTTTGAAAGTCTTAGGCAAATTTATTAATGTTGGCTGGAGTTGTTGCAGGAAAGATTTAGTGTGCCTTACCCCCAAAATTATTAAAATTTAGGACCATTTAAATACATCACACAAAGGGGAAGGAGGAAGAACATCTGACTGCGAGGGAAGTATTGGAAGTGGGGCTGGATTCTTTTTTTAAAAGTCTTCAGAAGACTGATTGTAGAATGTGCACCAGCAGTGGGAGCTGTGGTGGCATGTGGGAAAGAAAGATGCAGTTTCCAGCACAGCTTGGATTGCAGCTCCCTGAGAAATCATTCTGAATGGCTCCTCACTGCTCACCTTTGATGCACCTGATAAAGCAATCATGGTCCCAGACAGGTCCTGGGAAGCATCTGCAGGAAAGCCAGCAGATGGCCCCAGAGGAAAGAGCTTGGTGCTGGCAGGGCTGGGATTCAGACGCTCCTGGCGTGTGACTGTGAGTGCTGCAGCCTGTAGGTATGTGTGAATAAGGAGCCCCTTAAACTTTACAGCCTGGCTGCTCTGATCAAGTTCTCTCATGGTAATAATCCTGGATTTAATGAACCTTTTGAATTGTAAGCCTGATTGAAATATTTCTAGGATCACAGTTTCCAGGGCTGTGCTTCATGGGAAGAAAGGAGGGGAGGTGATGTTTATATGGTTTTTTCCCTCGTCACCTCCCTCATCTTCTTAATAGATACATATTTTCTTGCCTCAATAGACCTGGCTTGTATGTGAGAAAGAAAAAGAAGCCCCCACCCAAGCTATCATTTTTTCTTTTCTGCTTGTAGATCTTTTGTTCACTGAGTCTTTCCCAGGTTTTTATTTTTTAAAAAAGCATCTGGAGTCTTTCCTTTTTTTTCTTCCTATTGGTAATTTCTGCCAGGTTTTCATTTTGACACTTCCTGTTACTTTTCTTTGATTTCCATTCTCTATTTTTGATTTATGATCCTTGTCTCTGGTGAGCCAATGAACAGAAACTGGAACCCAAGTGCATCCTGTTCTGTATATCTTGTAATATTGTTACACAGTTGTTTTCCTTTAAGTCAATGATTTATGCCTTAAGACTTCACTCCTTGTAAAGTACACTGCAAACCAGATAAGTTAAAAATGCTCAAAACTCTCAGCCAAAAATTGTCAGAAAAGTACTGTGACTTTATGTAGCTGCAAGGAAATTTTTATCTGTGGTTGCGATTTCCAGATTCCAAGTGTCTCAAGGGTGACTTAGTCATAAAGCCATGTCAACACCGGATAATCAAACTGTGGATAATTAAACCTGTGTTATCTGTGCATCAGCTGTACAGTATGTCTGTGCTCATCACGTTGAATCAGGTGTAGCTTACAGCACACATCTGCTCTTACTGCAGTTGCTACACATTGGTTAACTACCCCAGAGCACAGGATCAGCTCCTGTGGGCTGATACATGAGCATTTTTGGGAACCTAGGAAGCTCTGGCCTAGTGAAAGCAGCTCTCACAAGCTCTGTGGCTCCCATGCTGTCCTCCAGATAACTTTCTCAAAATGGATGCCAACACAAACCCGTAGCTCTCATTCTGTGCTTGGCAAGAGCTTTTGGAAGCTAAAATGAAGCACAGAAGGCAATTTTGGCGTTCTCTGTAGCACGGTGAGGAGGTGGAATGGTAACACACTGCTCCTGTAGCTCTTTCTGTGGCTCCCTCAGAGCAGCTGTGTAAATGCTGCATTTGACTGACCTTGTGAAGGGTCTTTTCCCAGTCTGGACCATGGCTTCCATGGCAGTTGCCTGCGCTGTTGACAGGCACGGTGACTAATGCACCTACCAAGCTGGGCATCTCCAAGGTACACATTCTTTACCATTGCAAACCCAGAAAATGAGGTTGCAGAGGAGGGTGGTGATTACTCTGTGGGATGAAGTGAGGTGGGACCTGGGGCAAGATTGTTGTGTGTTTGTTAAAGATGTTCAGGGCAATCTGTTCAGCAGCCTGTAGGTAATGGAAGAAATTACCTGGCAGAAAGACAGTTGGGATTGTTGAAACAAATCTGGGAAAATAATTGACAGGGTGTCAGACTGCTCAATGGAGATAGAAGCCTTGGGGGATTATGGCATACACAAAGAGTTGTCAAATGCAGCATGACAGTTTTCTTTCAATGCTCTAAATCTGGAAGAGCCAGATATGTCAAACCTGATCCGTTCTCATGTCCATGTGAGGTAGGTAGTAGGAACAGAGCTCGGGGGAGTAAACCACCAAAGGCAGATTTCTGAAGGGCTCAGACTGAGAAAAGCAGATAAGCAATAGCATTGTTCTATTTTCCAAGAATACAACATACAGAAAACCCCAACCCAAAATCCCATGCTTCTGAATGATCTTCCCAGAGGTGAGCAATGTAAACAGCACCCACAGTTTACCTCTTGTGAATTCAACTCAGCTGTACTAGAGTTCTTTGCAAACGCTGGTCTCATGAAATCCCTGCAAGAGCAAGTAAACGTGTGTGGAACAATGAGAACTCGGAAAGGACAGAGGATATGGGCTGAAACTGTTTTGTGGCAGCTTTGAGAGTCAGAGCCAGCTTGACACTGGACAAAATAATGAGTTCAAGGTAGTTTGCAAAGTAGATGGAGTGACAAAAGACAAAACACAGCTTTTATTTATTGTGTTGGGTCTCTTAAAGAAATTCTGTTTCTTCTACAGTAGGAACCTGCTTCCATAGAATGATCTTGTTTTTTAAACATTTTTTTAGATGCTCCAAGATGTGCGTAACATCTACCAGCATCAGCTTGCTTGACACATTTTAGCTGTTTTTTTGTCATGGGCTTACAGCAGTGCTGCTATTCTGACAGCTTTGCCCAGTTAAGTCAAATTCTTAAGGAATAAAATCAAAACGACATTCAGGACACAGCAAGAGTAAAGCAGAGAATGAAAAAGCAGTCTGAGGGAACAGAGTGACTCAAATGTCATGATCCAAATATCTGTGGATTTTCTGCAATTTCTACAAAGGATGGTGCAATTCAATATTTCATTTAGTCTCAAGATCAAATAAATAGCCAGGATGAGAAAGCTGTTTCAGCTCAGTCCTTCTCTCAGCATCCTGTTTCTTAGCCCAGAAAATGTGTTTTTTTAGAAAAGACCAAAATGGTTGTGATGGATGGAAGAGCTCAAGCACCTGCAAACCCATGTGTCCATGAAAGCT
This sequence comes from Ifrita kowaldi, assembly GCA_013398055.1. NCBI lineage: Eukaryota > Metazoa > Chordata > Aves > Passeriformes > Cinclosomatidae > Ifrita > Ifrita kowaldi. The sequence continues at coordinate 209,344 of VZRS01011291.1, forward strand.
CTCTCTCACATCACTTCTCTTCTGGGTTTGCTCTCTTTTTTCATATTTGGTAATATTAAAGGCTTTTTCTTTTTTTGTCTTTAACAAAAGGATGAAATAAAAACAAATGTGGACAGGCAAAACCCAAGTTATCTAGAGCCTTATTACTCAGAAATGACTTTAAATGCCACCTCAGGAATAAGCCCCCTCCTTCTCCCCACTAGGGACACCCCAGTTGTTTTAACTGTGGCTCTAGTGATGAATGCTGTGTGTCTACAGTTGTAATTATTTATAAATACTATACATATACTTCTAAAAATCGTACCTGGGTTGTACCAGGCATCATCCAAGAAAGCTCCAACCCACAGGCAAAGCCCATTGCTCAGAATGAGTTGGTTTGGGTGGGAAAGAGGGATCATACACATTGAGGTCTGTCAACTGTTCCGTAGCAGTGAAAAAAACCCAGAGTGCATGCACAGAAAAACAAACTGTAAATCTGCAATTAAAAATACACTTTTCAGATGGGGAGCTGCTTAATGCAGTGATTTTTAATTTCTTTTTAAGATGCATGTGGAAGTAGTTTTGGTACAGACCAGCAGGGATTAAAGGGTTAACAATAGATAATTTATTTTCCTGTAGGACAGAGTGTCTTACAGGAATCAATTGCATCCAGGTTTTCTGAATATTTTTGCAATGCAATAATTCTTTTAAATTAGTTGGCAAGTACATGAAGGGGGTTCCAAATGAAGGCACAAAAATTTATGAAATTGGTTGAGAACTGTAACCAGTTCTTTTTGTTTTTTCAAAGAGAAGCAGATGAAAATGAGTGTTAGTACATAATAGTCTCAGGAATGTCTTAAAAATAATTAATTGTAGTTTCTCTTAGTCTTATTAGGGCTTTCACTGAGCTACTGTATTTTGAGGCATTAATTATTTGTATTCATTAGAGTTAATTATTTTTAAAAAATAGGTGTAGTTTCTGTTGGTGTCTTTAAGAACATACTTTTATGCCAATAGGCAGCACACAGTGGCACAATTTCTAAAACTGCAACCCCAAAAGTACAGATTTCTGTATCCCCTGAAGTGTCCCCACACCTGAAGCTGGGACAGAGGAGGTTTAGGGGGTGTTGCAGGTGTCCAGCAGCAGCCAGTGGGACACGCCCTGGAGCCTGAGAAAACAACCTCAGTAGAAGTTGCTCTTGGAGCAGTGTGACAGCATCTTCTGTCAAAAGCCATGGAAGCCAGTCCTTCCCATGCAAAGCTCTGGAGTCCTTTGATGTTGGAGAAGGAAGGGTAAGTAATAAATAGCTCAGAGATCCTGATCCTGGCATTCTGTGTTAATTTTGGGGGAGGTGGGGGGAAAGAAAAAAACCTTTCCTTTTTTTGGTTAGTAGACATGTAGAAGATTAGTTTTACTCCTTTTTGGATTATCCAACAAAAGCAGAAATCTCCAGAAAACAGCAATTCCTTCTTTGCCTGAAGGCCTGTTTGTGGTGTCGTAGGCCACCAAGGCCTTTCTGTGGCACAACACACTGTGCAAAACCAGAGCTCAGCAATGGTACAAGGTGGTGTTGTGCAAGTGTTTGCACATGGGCAAATACACATGACACACGAGGTAAGAGGCTTCCTGATGAACAGACATTTAAATCTGTGCTTCCCTTGGAGCAAATAACTTTCTTTGATTGCCTGAGGAGCAGAAGAGGCTTCACACGGTAGAAGCACAGAATGGTTTGGGTTGGGAGGAGCCTTAAAGATTGCCTAGTTCCAACGCCACTGCCTTGGGCAAGGACTCCTCCCGCTAGACCAGGTTGCTCAAAGCCCCATCCAGCCTGGCTCCCCCCATGATTTCATACTCTGTGTCCTCACCATTTGGTGTGGAAGAGTTCATTTTTTGATAACTTTCCTATAGATGTGTAGTGAAGACCACAGAAGAGGGAACAGCTGCGTCTATGCTGTGTCTGTCTTTTAAATTCCACTTTCATCCTATTCTGAGTAAATATTGGTCTTTACTTTGAAACACTATTTATTGTTCAGGTTTCCTTCTGTAAAAGACCATAAAAATCTGAAAGATTACTGTCCCACAGTACAAGGAGGGATGCTGTTAGTTTGGCCAAACAGCTATCAAAAATATGCAGGAAATACACCCTAAATTCATTCATTTTTCTCCAAATGTTTTCTGCAGTCAAGATCCCAGGCTATTAGATTAACTCCAGGGACTATAAAGACAATAACTTGAACTACAAGTCCCAGGACAGTAGCCAGGTTTCATGTGGTCTTCAGGGATGGGAACAAAAAACCCCACCAAAATAATAACTTCCTTTCACCATTGAAAATAGTGAACTCCACATGTCAGCTGGATTTCAGAGTCTATTAAGCAGTAAGAGAGGTCACCTTTTCTATCTGCAAGGTCGTGAAATTGATGACCATTAAAACTTGATTCGTGTCCAAATCCATTTGTAAAATTAATTTGCATATTTTCAAGGACATGAATTACTCTGTAGGGACTTAGACTTGGAGAAAAACATACAAGTATGTTTTCTCCTTTTCAGTTGTCAAAATGCTAAGACCACTGAGTATTGAAAAATATTAAAAGTGTCAGACAATCTCCTGACTGAAGCTTGAGTCTCCTTCTCAAACAGGAGCTAAACAGGGTTTCTGACCTTACAGACAGGATATACCTTTATCCCATAACATGAAATTGTAGAAAACCCTTAAAAGATTGTCCTTTGAACTTTGGTTTCTGTCATTAAAATTTCCTTTGGTATAACACCTGTCTTCTTTCCCAGACTGCTGTAGGCATCCTTCTATTAACTAAGCCTTCTGCTGTGTGTACCTTCATTTTTTGTCATGGTAATGTTTTTTTCAAGTGGAAAATACTGTGGGAAAGAATGAAAAACACATACTTTTTCTAAGCTTTGAGACATCCAGGTATTTTTTCCCAAATCTTAAGCAATATATCTTACAGGGGACTCCATAGAGTATGGGTTTCCCAAGAAATTAAAATAGTCATTAAAAAAAAATACAAATATTTTTAATAGGTTTTCTGTTTCCACTTTCAATCCCTGAAATACACTTGGATAAACTGGCAGAGCATTTCTCTTCCCCAAGTCTCTTTTGTGCTCCAGCATGCACTCAGAATTGATTCCTTTCCTCTAAAGAATAAAACCATCAATCTCTATATCCTGCCACTTCAAATTCAAGCCGAATGCTGAAGAGAAAAAAAATAGTGGTTGGCAGATCTTGGAGAGGGAGCTAGGAGTGCCAGCTCATCCAGCAGAAAATTTCATGTGGAACAATTCCTAGTCCAAGGAAACCAGACCAAAACTCTCACTTTAACATCCATCATTGACAGAAACAAAAGCTGTCGTGTTTCTGAGTGTGTTCCAACTTAATGAAGGGACAAGGAAAGAAAGAGGAACCCCCAACTGTGACAGCACATATGAACAACATCTCTTCACGAGGGAAATAAAGCACTGAATTAAAATTTATGGCTTCCCAGTAGCATTACATACCCTGGGAACAGTGGATGTTTTGTTCCTTCCCAAAATGACAAGTGTTAAGATCATAAAATCAAACTCAACTGGAGTAGCAAATTGATTCTAGGCTATCTAGTTCTTGCAGGCTATGTCATGCCGAGTGGAGTTGATGGTTGGTTGCCTGGGGTAGCAAAATATTAGGAATAACACAGTATTCAGTGGCTGTTCCTCATGAGCGTGCCTCCAAGAGGGGAGGAGGTGTGTTCATGTGTTACTGTGCTTAGCACAGCAGAAACCCTAGAACTGAGTCAGTCCTGAGTGTTGCCTTTCTAGCCAACTTTCCAACAGCAATGAACTAATAGCATTTCCAAAGGTTAACATTTCTGAAACTTTGCCAAATGGTAGGGTCATGCCCTGTTTTTCTGCTTAATACAACTTACTTTCCTCATTTTTTTTTCTCATGACCTTTTCCCCACTATTTGCCACCATCCATTTTGGCCCTTTCCCATATTGCTACAGACCTCTAACCATACTTCAATATTTGTGTTTTGCTCTGTCTGCAAGGAAGGGCTGCAGAGCTGCTGTAGCAGTAACCACTCTGCATAAGCTGTAGCTGCTAACCATGCAACAAACAAGGCAAGTTTGAAACTCCTTCTTAACAATGTTTTTCACAGCTATGGTGTTTTAATCTCTTCCCCTTGGATGTTATATGCTATTCCTGATACAGCTATTGTGATATCTCAGAGGCCCTAAAGAGATTTTGGCTTCTGTGCCTCTGTGCTGTCTCCTGTGGGAATAAAGCTGTTCGGTAGCACAATATGCACTGAAGACTGATCAGATATTTGCTAAGTAGAGATGCCACTCTTAACCAAAAAAAGTAAGAGACAGAAGTAAGGGATGATTCCTGTGCAAAGATGTCAGTCTTCTGCAGAGGTCTCTGAAGAGATGCCCAATATTTACTGTACCCTAGTGTAGTTTATTGGGCTCTATTATTCCATAGTTCTCAAAGAAATCGATTTTCAGAACTAAATCCACTGTGACCATGTTCTCCAGTTAGATGTCCAACTTGTTGGCATTTTTGGAGCATGGTGCATTTTTTGTAGCCCAACAGCCTCTGCAGGTGACACAGTAGAAGAACTCACACAGTGAGCAGGAGGCAGCCCACAAGCTTTGTCCAAACTCTCATCTGCAGCCAGCGAACAGCTAAACATGCAGGGCTGAGGCTTATGGAGGAGACCTCTACTAACAGTTTTGTCATAGCAAGAGCTCTCCTGGGGCATGGGGTTTGTCCTCCTCTCCAGCCCCTTGGCTTCCTCAGGTTGTTTATTTCTGGAGATGACGGTCCTGTATGTGGTGTTCACTGCACAGAAATGTACCTGTAGGTGCAGGTCTAATGAGTGACTGAGACAGTCATCCCTGATCTCACACGCTGCTCAGGTGACATCCACATCCCTGTAACTACCCAACCAACAGCAAAAGTTTCCTCCAGGAGCTGGCCCTGTGCTGCATTCCATGGATATACTTCCATAGCAAATGTCACTGCCTGAAACTGCCTTCTGCTTGAAGTCTTGCTTGGACTGTGGGGGAAGGCAAGAAAAAGGTCTGAGTATTTTTTTTAAATGAGGAGAGGGTTTTTTTTTTTCTCCACTTCTTGCTCATGTAGTAATGGCTGAACTTTGCTTCCTTTCTTCTTGTGAAGGAAATGTTTCAAAATACACAAAACCACCACATTGCAGGCAACTGCAACACTAGGAAATCTGGAATCAGGAGGCAGCAGTTTCTGGTTAGGGACTGGAAGTGAGGTTTCAACCAAAGCCTTTTCACCATGTCGGCCTCTCTTCTCACCCTAGATTTTAATGTAAATCATTACATTAAAATTATTTAGGGCCTCCTAAATAACTAGCATGAAGGTGACATGAAGTGAAGCAACAGAAGGATGTGTTGGCAAAGAAAAGGGTATTTTGGATATCCCAGCGGTGGGGTGGTCCACAGAAAATGCAAGAGAGGCAAAGGACTTGTACAGCATGATCATCCACAGGTGCTAATGGACGGAGGGACCAAAAGGGAGAAACAAACTGAGAGGCTGAAGGTGCTGGGTGCGGGTGTGAGGAGGGGCTGTGACACAGCTGGTGGAGGATGTGCCTCTGAGACCAGGGGAATGTGTCAGAGGAAGGAGCTCCCTGCCCAGCTCCTCCTGGGGCCATTGCAGCTGACCTGCTGGCCCCAATCCTGCCTGGTGGTGCTCACAGCCTGGGCCACCTACCCCACACTGCGCATCAGCTCCTCACCAGGGACAGCAATTTTTCAGTTGCTTTTCAAACTCAGACTTGGGACTTGTATTTTAGCTTGAAGATAAACATTTTGAAAGCTGTCTTCTTTCTCACAGTGCAGGCACAAGTTGTTTTTAATTATCTTAGGAAAGCTTTCCTAGCCCGGGCCAATTTGTTCACTGTTTGTCTTGTGGAGCAGGCCTATAAACCAGCTTTTAGGGATTTATTGTATAACATTATCAAGAAAGCAATCTTTGAAAAAAACTGAAATCACTTATAACAACCCTTTTTTCTTCTTTGCAAATGGCTTCATAGAAGCCAAACGATCACAGCTGACCACCCAAACCTGCTGGAAAATGCTAGCTCCGAATGAAAATGATTAGGTTTAGTCATGTTTTAATCCTAAAATGTTTTAAGTGATGATTTAGGCAGGAAAAAGAAAGTTCTTCCTGTAGAGGAGAAGTAAGACATCTTCATTTTTCAGAATTATATATTCTGGAGTCAGAAAAGCGTGATAAATGCAGGGACAGGCAACTCCTGCTCTTTGATAGATTTATGTTGTTTTGCACGCACACACACACACACACACACACACACATATGCATGTACTCTTATTTAAAGAAAAAAAGCAATGGGCAGAGAGAAGAGGGGTGATTATTACACCTCCAAGTTTTATTACTGTTTTTCTCTGTACAGACTCTGAACCATGTGAGTGTTGATCATCGACTTTTTAAGAGGTTACCTTTGAAAATTTTGACATTCGTAATAAATGTGCTACTCATTTAGAGAAATTCAGTTATCTTAAACTGTAACAAATATTTAATTTTCTTTTTTTCTCTGACATATTTCTGCGTAATCCTTTTTTGACCAAATGCCAGAATTTTTCAGATGACTGCAATTTTATTGCTTTCCTACAGACAAAGGAAAAAGACATGTCTTTCTTAAGTGCTCCTCAAAAAGAGCAGAAAAGCAGGACTGTTGTAATAGAGGAGACTTCAATATTTACATTTTATTACTACTTGAAAGGAAATTTGATGGAGGAGAGAGTTCTGCTTTTAGTCAGACCATCCTTATATGTCTCATTTCTGAAGCACCTCTTCTGCACTAAGAAAATGTTGCCAGAATCTTAAAAGACTACTCCTCAATCCAGAAAATTAAAGAAACCCATTGGAATTCTGGCTCTTTTCAGGGATCCGTACATTTACTGTCCTTATCATCTAGAACCCCCCACATTTTTCCCTTGGGATGGTCTTACATTTGTGACTGCTGATGCAACTGTCCTTAAAATCTACACTCCCTCTCAGTTTTTGTGTGTTTTGATGACCACGGACATCAGTCAGAAAGTATAAGGTATTGACTGTATCAGCTCTGATTTTATACTCCACTTCATGGGACTACCCAGGAGATCCTTGATCTTTGACTTTGAATGCTTGCAGCAGACCAGCATGGGTTATATTTGCATGGAGTTTAAACATTTCCTTCCCTATGACAACAATTAGAGTTTTCTATTCTGCTCCAAGTCAAAGCTGTGAATAACAATGGAGAGGTCTAACCACCCCCTGCTGTCCAAGCAATCCTTGACCAACTTGGCAGCTTTAGGGAAAAATGCAGTTCTGCTCTCAGATGTTATTGTGTCCCTGCCCTGTGAGAGCATTTCTCCACCTGTGCTCTGGGGACCACTCCTTTCTGCAAGGCTTCAGAGAATCGTTTCTGAGGTAACTCTGAAACAAAGCAACTCTCCCCACTATCTCCCCATCCCAAAACTGCCCAAACTCTCACACATGCTGTCACGACTTTCAAAGGGCAGCCTAAACATCAGCTGGTTATTCATGAAAACTGCTGCAATAAGACTGCTCAAGCAGTCTGCATCTTAATCCTCATAAAAGTTAGTGGAACTTTGGATTAAGGAGCATGGATAAACACCACTTTGGAGAAGTCTGTCCACTATTTCATTTATTTGTGAAGACACAAAATACCTGCTTAACGTGTTGCCTGTACTCTTTAGAGTCAATGACAGATTGTTGTATCAGTCTTAAATCTTCCATCAGGTGCTTAATACTCATGGATGAAGCATACTAGATGCAACAGTACTACTAATAAAACCAGGGTTAATATTAATTTATTGCACCCTTTTTGTCTACTGGACACCACCTCAGATGTTGCTGAAGCCCTTACTACCACTGTTGTAGTAGGCCACGTTGGCCTTTCCAATATAAATGTCAGTCCTGGAATATCTCAGCTACTGTGTGGCCTCCAGTCAAATGCAAGCCTTTTTCTTTTCTCAGAGCTCCACTATAAAGAGAAGAGGTGGTTGTTGCTATGGTCAGAAGTTCACATTACGGCTTTGTGACTGCAGGAAGCCAAGACTGAATCTAACATCTCCATCAGCCTGCGGAGCATAGGGCAGGGAGTGACCCCCTCATCAGGGGCTCCTGCACTGTTGCGTATAAACACATCATCCATTTTGCAGGCTCTGTCCTAAGACTAGTTAGGTGTCTTGCTCCTGCTGTTTCTACTGTAAAGCTTGTTGGAGCCTTTTCCAGTGCTTACTTCTCCCAGAACTTGCTGGTAACTTTGTAATTCCAGACACTTTTTAATGGCACATGTAAGCTGTTTTATTCTTCCGTTCACGCTGCTGTGGTGTGCCACCTTAAGGGAAAGGCAACACTCAAGATTCCTAGATGCCTGTGTTCAAAAAGGAACAGCAGAAGTCAGAGGGTCCACAAAAAATTACGATGTTTTACTAGTAAATTATACACTTGGCATGGAAATTGCTGTGTTACTCCCAGTTAGTCTAGTATAAACACACTGTGGTGGATTTTGAATGAGGGGTAGGGTGAAAGAGAAGAGGGAGAGAAAAAGACTAAAGTGAGGGAGAGGAAAGAAGTAAAAAAGAGAAAGAGAGAGAAAAAGAGAGTAAGAGAGAAAGAGAGAGAGAGAAAGAGAAAGAGAAAGAGAGAGAAAGAAAGAGAGAAAGAGGGGGAGAAAGTGAGAGGAAGGAAGGAAGGAAAGAGAAAGAATGAGAAAGAAAGAGAAAGAGAAAGAGAAAGAGAAAGAGAAAGAGAAAGAGAAAGAGAAAGAGAAAGAGAAAGAGAAAGAGAAAGAGAAAGAGAAAGAGAAAGAGAAAGAGAAAGAGAAAGAGAAAGAGAAAGAGAAAGAGAAAGAGAAAGAGAAAGAGAAAGAGAAAGAGAAAGAGAAAGAGAAAGAGAAAGAGAAAGAGAAAGAGAAAGAGAAAGAGAAAGAGAAAGAGAAAGAGAAAGAGAAAGAGAAAGAGAAAGAGAAAGAGAAAGAGAAAGAGAAAGAGAAAGAGAAAGAGAAAGAGAAAGAGAAAGAGAAAGAGAAAGAGAAAGAGAAAGAGAAAGAGAAAGAGAAAGAGAAAGAGAAAGAGAAAGAGAAAGAGAAAGAGAAAGAGAAAGAGAAAGAGAAAGAGAAAGAGAAAGAGAAAGAGAAAGAGAAAGAGAAAGAGAAAGAGAAAGAGAAAGAGAAAGAGAAAGAGAAAGAGAAAGAGAAAGAGAAAGAGAAAGAGAAAGAGAAAGAGAAAGAGAAAGAGAAAGAGAAAGAGAAAGAGAAAGAGAAAGAGAAAAAGGAAGAAAGAAAGAAAGAGAGATCTCCAGTCCTGGCTCCAGAGCTGATCCAGCTGATGGGTTGTCCAGGGTCCTGGGGTGCCTTTTTATAGAAATTTTTTTCCCGCCCTGAATCTAAATTTATTGCTTTTTATGTAAATTGCTTATTGTGAGCAGTCCATTCTCTCAGACCTTTCTGGAAATGAGCCAGAGTGCTTTGGGGGGCTTGGGTAGTCTTGATCCACTTCTACTGGATTGACAGTCCATGCTCACTTCTCAGTCTCATTCCTGTGCTTGCAGTCTGCTGTGCTGTGCTTATTTCCCAGAGCCAGAGTGAGAACATTTGTCCCAGAAGAGTGCTGCCCCACCTCTGTATGCCACCCTTGTCCAGCCACATCCTGTTCTCCCTCACAGGCATGGTTATTACCAACAATCCTTGGTTGGCTCCATAACTATCTGGCTATCAGTGTTTGAGACATACAGATTAGCCCCTTATCTTCTGGCTTCTACAGCTGCCTGTTATCTCAGTGAATTATTTGTACTGCAGACACACCCATGGGCCCTACCCAGATGACTCCGAGCACTCAAACACGCTGCCTTATGGGGCTGACCCAACAGGATTCAGAATGACACTGTAAGCAGAAGATGTCAAACACAAATGTGTACAGGGGACTCAAACTGGTGCCCTGACTGATGACAGCTCTGGTGCCTCTTTCATCACCAGGGCCACAGAAATAACCCAAAATCCGGCTGTGAAAAGCAAATGGAGGGTGTGCTGGTTTGGCCAGAGGGCTTGGGGAAGAGTCAACAGGAGCAGTTGCTCCAGAAAGGAGGAGACCAGGTTTTAGAGCTATACTTACTTAACCTGATTTAAATGTTTTTGGAAAAGGGAACCAGAACATTGCCCTACCCACAAGCAGCCCAGAATTCAGGAAAGTCTCTTGCCTATACTGGGACACAGTATTTTGTTAGTGCAGGCTCAAGGCAAGAGTCTGAATGGTTGCCAGTAACCCCCCAGCCAACCCCAGCAGTTTGCTTATTAGTTATTAAACAGCTGAAGGAAAGCATAGGGACTCTGCTGTGGCTTCTGCAGTCTGTGAGCCACCAGCATTTGCTGAAACAGATTTAGGACCATTCCTGTAATCTTTTTGGACTCTATTCTTGTAGTTTGATGTCGAGATAATCTTAACCTGTGCTTTGCTGAAGTGTGTGTTGCACATTTTACCCTGTTTCATGCAGCCCAGCTGCCACTTCACTCTGCCACTGGTTTGGTGTGTTTAAAGCCACCGTTTAGCATAACAAAAATGAATTTACATAGGCTTGAGTTTTGGCCAGATAAACATGATACATTTTGTTTTGGCCAATGGTTAATGACACGTTTAAAGACGTGATATAACCTTGCATTAGAAAACTTATTTATGCATCGCAAATAACTAATTTTTCTGAGTTGTAATGATACTCACTGCATGTTGCACAACTTCAGTTCTAAGAAAGAAATTATAAAAAGGAGCAGTCTGAGCACTGAGTGGCATGGAACACGGCACTCTAACAAACACATGATAGGGCTGGTGCAAGTGAGATACTGATCAGTGCCACATAAATATGCAGTTAACCACTCATACCCACAAACATTTTTTTCTCCAATAACACTATTTCAAGAAGGCAAATGTCCTGGTCTTGGGCACACTGGCAGCACTGTCTTTGTTCCCTGTAAGATCACATTTTGAGGTGATCATAAAAGTACCAAATTTTTCCCATCTGAGAGGGAATTTTTCATATCGGTTTACCTCAGAGTGCCACTGATGGTTATTTATAGTCAGTGAATTTAACAGTATGGTTTAACTTCAGTGAAGAAGGTAGTGAAAACAGTTTATTTCTTAGCAAAACAACAGCAGTGGATTTAACTTCTTTTTAACCCAGAAGGAAAAAAGCATCTTGTCCTGGTGGCCGTATGAATTGCTGCCAGAGCACCCTCCAGACCACTAGAGCAGGGTGAAGACTGCAGAAGTCCTCTTTTCCCAACAGTCCAGTTCTTCCAGTTCCTGAAGACAGCCTAATAGTCTCCAGTTCAGACTGGGAAAGGATTTCAACCTGAACTTTTAAACCTCACAATAATGTTTTGACCACTAAAAGGTACCTGGAGCAGTGTGTACCCTGACCTCATTTAGGCCATAGAAAGCCATTTGTTTTGTAAAGCGCTGCATCCTTTGTAGCCATGCCCACCTCTTGGGCCCAGGGCTGCAGGGCACCCTCCCAGTGTAGGTGGTGGATGGTGATGCAGATGGTCCCTCATCTGCTTTGAGCAGTGATTGAGATGAGCAGAGGTTTCCCTTCATGGACAGTGATGGCCATGAGAGGATGCTCAGCATGTGCAGTCTGATGGTGCTGGCTTTGGTCCGTTCAGCTGGCAGAGCTCCGCAGCATGGTGGCAAGCAGCCTGGGGGAAATGCCATTTTTTACTCAGCACAGTCTTTGCAAAATTACAGTTTGTCTGTGCTATAAGTGTTTAGGAAATGTGTCTAAGGGAAGTACATGTCAGGGATGCTTCTGGAATGAAAGTGAGTACTTGTTTGACACAAGCGGGAAACATGAAAGGCTCAGCTCAGTTAAGCATGTGCAGCATCAGACCCTGAATCAGGGAGGAGGGGCTGATGTTCAGATTGCTCCTTGGCAAAATTACCCCAAGACTTCTCTCCTTTCCCTGCCCTTTCAAGGGTGCCCTTTTGGGTTCCCAAATGAAGACTTTGCTGACTGCAGCTGGAGATTAAGGGAGCACAATAGACAGGAAAGTAAGAGTCTATTTATCCCTGGCAAAGCCTGCCTTTTTCTCGTTTGGATGGAAAAGAAGACGAAAGTCCACGGAGCACTTGAGTGAGCAACAAATGGCACAAGAACAAATGCAGTGAAAGGGAATGCCAAGGTTGTCATCCCCCATCAGCCCTTTGGATGGGTTTCCTCCTCGGAGAAGCACGGGGGAGGCTGTGGGACCTCGTGCAGGAAGCAGGTGGTTTGCTTTACCCAGAGCCATGCGTAATGGCCAGGGAGCTGTGCCGCACGCCGGCCAAGCTACAGCAGATGGGCTGCAGTTCGCTCCGCTCAAGGATATTTTTCATGTTATGTGTGGAAAAGAGCAGTAACCCTTGTTTGTTATATGAGGCCTTGTAGGATTTTATTTGGAAAAAAGCCATTTTTGAGATTAAAAAAAAAGCCATTAAAAATGTGAGTCACTGTAATCACTTTCAAAGTGCTCTGACAGGGTCTTTTGCTTGCAAAGGCTTCACTATTAAAAGATCTTTTTAAAAAAAATTAAAAACTCCACCACAAATTATCTCAGGCTAATTGGGGTGACATTAGGGATCTGTTCATTTGAAATTACCAAGAAAAACCACCCCAAACACCTCAGAGCACTGGATCCAAACTATTCATGGTGTAAAGCTGCCAGCAAAATAGCTGTGTCTGTTCTGTGGCTTAATATAGCACCTCGGGCTGTAAAAGCATCACAATATTTCCTCCAATGCAAATGTATTTCAAATTCTATGTCCCCAAATGTCTGGGGACACTCATTCCTTGCTCAGGGAGAGGCAGGACCTGAAGCACAGGGTCCACCCAGGAGCTGGACCCTGTGAGGAGCCTTGGGAACCTCGGGGTGGGGAGATCCACAGCCTGAGTAAATGGTGAATGGTGATTCAAAGACACCAGGGCTGGTGTGCACATCCCGCTATTCTTTGGGGTTTGGATGTCCCAGTCAGTATTGCCAGATGCTTGTGTCCTCTTGGAGGGAAGAGGCCCAAACTGCTGCTTTAAGAACACAGGCTCACTATGAGGCTGTGAGCAGTGAGGGACAGAGAAACCTTTCTGTCATATATTAGCATCTGTCAAATATCAGCATCTTTTCTCTCTGGTGCACCATCTCCATCCTTGAGAAGAGACCAGCTGACCTGGGCAGGGTCTCCCCACGTCCAGGCACTCCTCTCAGAGCCTATTTACTTACCACACCTCAAACAGTCACTGAATTAGTCATCCTCCTCCCAAATCTGGGTTAAGCTCTCAAATTTCTCAGGTGCTGAAGAATGGGCAGCTCTGTGATGTTGCTTGTTGCCACTGCCAGGTGCCACCATATCTGTGTCAGACCCTGGGCCAGAGGCTTTCAAAGTCTCCTGCTGTGCTGGACTTCCTGGACACCTCTGAGCAGGGGCACCTACTCTTTGGACCACCACCAAACTCAGCAATGAGTCAGAAATCAAATCACTGAAAATAACTGAGGCTGCTGCATCTCTGGGTGTGCAAAACAGCTGACGATAAATTACTGTGTCAAAACAAAGTGTAGGCACCTCCCTGGAGAGCTGGCAGTGCTGCAGCTGTGGGAAGGGCAGAAGCCAGGCACCCAACCACGGCACGCTGGGTCTCCTCCTGTTCTGTGCTACTTCTTCAGTGCTGCTAGGATCTGATTTTTACTTTGTGTTTGGCCAAATGCAGACACTGGAAAAATGGAGAGAAAGCAGAAAACAACCACAGAAAACAATTTGAGGGCTGACAGAAATATCTGATGGTGAGAGGCTTAGAAAGTTTCTCTGTGGCTCAGTGAAAATTCCATCTTACTGTATTTTGCTAGAGGGACTTATCAAGTGCTTTAAACCACTGGCAAAAGACAAATAGCTGCAAGCTAAACAAGTTAAAATAGACATAAGGCAGAGTTTAAAAGCAAACAATGACTCATTGCTAGTAAAAATTACTAATGGCATTGGTGGTTCCTCTGCTTTGACTAGTAGGAGAGGATGGGCTGTCTTCTTCTGTAGATGGGTCAAAGGGTTCACACAAGTGCTTGAAGGAGGTTGCCTGACTCGAACTGTAAAGGAGGCCAGGCCAGATGACATAAAGCCGCCTTCTTGTATCAACAACCTCCGTTATTCACAGCACTGAATTAAGTCCTGCAACACATCCACGCACCCGGAATCCAGTCAGTATTGTCGGACATGTTGTTAGTTAACTGTTAAATATTGTCAGGAAAAAATAAACACATGGGTAACTGCAATGCTTAGTCACAGTAAATTATATTCCTCAGCTCTTTTGCCCTGTAAAACACAGAACAGCAGTTCTTGAAAAATCAATAGAAGCTCCAGTAGTTTGTTGCTGTATTTTATTGCTGTACAATGTGTTACTAGCCATGACCTTACTCATGACAGGTAAGAGCTGCTTAATTGGCAGCCTCTGTGCCATGCAAGCATTCTCTCCTACTCTTGGCTGAGGGCACTGGAGAGCATCAGACAGCATAAATCTCTGCACCTGGTACACATGCTATTGAAACTCAAGAAAAACTTTTAAATTTTTTTTCAAATGGAGAGAAAACTCCTGATCTTGTGCTCATGCTGCTCTGGATTTATGCCCACAAGCTATCAAATGGAAGACAAATGACAGTGCTGTTATTTCAACCAGTTTAATGATTCTGGCAAAAAACCTGGCAGCAGACTCCAAAGATTTCATCTAGGCAAGGCAATGCCTATTCCAAGAGTGGAAATCTTCCACTGGAGAGCTGGCAAGTGCATGTTTGTGCTGGAGGCTTAAATCAATCATTTCTATTTTTCCCAAAGTGATTTAGCAAAGTACAGAAATTGGCTCCTTCATCAATGGCCACAGGCCACTTTTCATGTTTAAGGTATTAGTGCCATGGACCAGAGTGATATATTGACTTCATGTAAAGCAGTCAGTGTTAGCACCACCTGTTTAATCATTCCTTTACAGTAGCTGTAGTTTGAAAACTGTCAACAAGTGCCTTGTTGACACTGTCAAAAAGGAGCCCAGGAGACCACTGTAGATTACTGGTCCCCTGGAGTCATTTCTCTGTGCTCATGCAAAACTCTCCTGTGACCACGATACATTTCTGAGTCTCCTGCCCAACACTGCTCTCTCACTGCTACCTTGTGAACTGACACAAATTCCCCTGGGACTGATGCCTGGGTCAACTAGCAACCAAAATACTGATGGAGATTTGTACTATGAAATGCACTTTGAAAGTCTTGGACAAGCTTTAGGGGCCTAACTGCAAAACTGGGATTTAGATGAAATAAAAAACCTACTCAGCAGCCCCCTAACCTTTTACTTAGGCCTGGAGATTCCTGAGGTGCTAATAATTCTGCTTCTGTGGATACCAATACTGTCCATGCTTAGTCTAGTGGGAATCAGAAAGTAAAGGGAATTTAATCCAAGACTGCAGGTTTACACAACTTCCTTGCAGGGCACTCTCTAGAAATGCTTCCCAGATCATGGGTATATCCTGGCAGAACTGTATCTTCTTATCAGAGCAATCCTGCGTTTTATAGCTATCACACAGTCTAATTTCCCTATAGTGAACACCCAGCAAGAGTTCTGCATGAAAGACAGTACAAGCCTCAGAGGCATTGATATGATGCTCAAGGCATCCCATTTAGCATGTTTCAAAAATACCTTTATGTGCAGCCTCAGGGACCAGACTGGCTACATGTGGTCTGAACAGATTTAACACATGGCAAAAGGACAGGGATCCTTCCTACATGGCCAGGAGTGCTTAATAAGAAGTGATGTATTTGCCAGTGCTGCCTCCTTTTATGCTGTAAGTCAAGGTTTACATCAGCCATGTGCTTGGGAGGTGCTTCTACAAATTCCCCAGCTTTAAAAGGTTGAAACATCTCCCATCTGCCAAGGGAATGTCCTATTTCCTCTCTACTTCTCTAGGTAGAGAACAGTCATCCTTCACTTCCAGATTGGTGGGAAATAAATGAAAAAACAAAATCCAAACTAAAACCACAACAAATCACTATTTATTCAGTGATGTCCCTGACTCTTTCCCAGAACCCAAAAACATTGCAAACTCGGGATTTCTCAAACTCCTGAGAATCAAGAGCACTAAACATTTCTCTATCTTTTGCTCCTGAAGTGGCCTCGGTTCGTAAAATCATCCAGCTTTGCTCTCCAATAATAATTATGGTACCTAGCCTCTATCTCCTTTCAGCTAGTTGCTAACACAGTCCAGCTGATTTCTGCAGAAGGAATGAACAAACAAATTTGAACAAGAAAAATGTCAAGCCTCGGAGGACAGTAACAAAAGGGCATGCTGACAGACAGCTCAGTCTAATCAGCTGCAGCCCAGTATTATAAAAGGCAACATTTTTCTCTGCAAGCAACCATCGATCCTGCATAAAGAGAGCTGGAAGGAGAGATTGCAAGGGTATATTTTGAGTATAGAAAACTTTTCAGTCCTTTCTTCCAGCACTGTTTATACACCTTATTGCAAACAGTCACTGAAAATAAAAAAATTAGTCCTTAGAATCATTTGCAGTCAGACGTGTCCAGGCTTTTAGCTGACCTTGCAACACTGCTGGTTGCCACAAGCTGCCTATCCCAGTCCCACTTGGGGCCACTCATCACTCATTATACACAAGCCAGTGACTCTGGCACTTAAAAGTGCTTCAAGAAGCTCTCAGCTGTATTTGGGGCATTGTGATACAAGAAGAGTGAACTTAGCAGAATGCTTGCTATAGAGAGAATTGCCTCAGAAGGAGAGAAATAATATTACAGTTCTGCCAAAGCAAGACAGGTCTCACTCCCTCTCCCCCTTTTCACATCCATCCCGCCATACGCTCCAGTCAGTCTGCTTGGCTCAGTTCTGAGAGCCATCCCAGCAAGGAGAAGGATGCAGATGCTTTCTGAAGGATGGGTGAGCTGAACTGGCCACAGGAAGCCACAGGACCTCGCAGCTGGGGGAAAGAAGACGAGCCTTTTGGCAGTGCTGATCCATTCAAGCAGCTTGCCAGGTGCATGAAACCACAGCTTCAAAGCATAGAAACTCAAATCCTTATAAAGTTTGGCCTCTTTCCTTTGGTTTTAGGTGACCAGTGCCCTTACATGCAAAACATGAGTCTGCCAAAAGCTGGGCTGGAGCAAGTAACAGGCAATCAGCCTGCCAGGTGAACACCAGGCCCCTCCCAGGGGCAAACAGAGAAACCCAGTCTACACTTCGTTTACTTTTTGCCAGCTGAAACTGTTGGTAAATGCATCCTGATATTTTATGGCAAAAATTAAACAGTCTTGCTCTACTCCAGAGCTCCCATTTCCAGGCCCAGGGCCAGTTAATACTTCATCTCTTGCTGCAGCGTGACCAGCAGTGGAACAAGTGCTAAATGAGTTCTGCTGGTCCTGGTCTGTCAAAAATCCCAAGCTGGAGCATGAGGGACCACGTGAGACACTGCCTGCCTACCACACCTTCTCCTGGTTTGATTTCTGCAGATCCCATGGTGGACCTGTTCAGGAAAACTCAGTCTGCAGGCACAAGTTTTGCAGCTTATTATCTGGCCCACATTTTGGATGTCAGGAAAACCACTGCAAGAAAATAACTCATTATTGAGGAAAAGGGCTCCATAGATGGTTTTTTGTTCCAGTGCAAAGGCTTTTCTTTTAGCAGGCATTTGTCTGTGGTCTTTGCAACCTAAGTATGGCAAGCAGAATCTGAAAATAACACTGATTAGAAACTGATTCTTGAAACAAGTCATGTCCGTTTCTTGGCAGAGCAGTAATGAATTCTCATCACTGACTTTTTCCAGTCCTGTAATACATAAATTAGTTGGAACATATTCACATCTCAAAGATCACGTCAAATCACAACTTTTAGTTGAACATAATTTCTACCAGTGTTCTGGTTCACAAATTATTTTGAAATACACTAGAGTTAAAATAAAACACTTTAACCATTATAATTTTTAAATAAACCCTTAGGAAGAAAAAAACCAAATGTTCAAGAAGAAATACAGTGATTTAAAATAAATAATAACTTTCGCCACAGATTTTTACATTTGATTTCTTGCTTTAAAGAGAAAATCCTATACCCAGTAACCTTTATTACCTCCTGCAGCCCTCCTGAGCCATGGAAACAGATTTCAGAAAGATGCCCAAGGCCAACCATTTAAAAAAGCAACAATACCAAATCCTTTCACCCATTTGTCTCCCAGGTCATAGGCCTCTAATTCCCAACTTTAGCACATACTCTCACTTGAGACTTAGAAAGCAGCTTAAATTTGATGTGCAAAAGAAAGAGAGAGGCATGCCCTTACTCCCTCAAGAAAGCCTGTGAAAGTCATGTGTTTTCTTTTTATTTTAAGCTTTAGATCATTGAACTCAAGATGTAAGGCGGGAAAGGAAGGCCAAGCCAGGCAGTTGGTACAAGTAAGGCGCAGACACAGAGTCTTGTCCCGTGTCAGCTGGAAAAGACCCACATTAAAAAACAGCTTCACAAGTCCCCAGATGCCACAGTTCCTGGGACATTGCTGCACATGAAATACTGCAGCTCTGTGTGTGCTTTGCAGCATTTGAAATAAAACTGTCTTATGGATCTTCAGCTGTAGCTATTTTAAAAATAAATGAACAATTATTTGAGAAAAAAAAGAGACTTGAAACAAAATACATACAGTCTATGGCCCCTACCCATTACTGCAGATTAATTCAATCCTAAACAAGACATGAACATTTTTCAAGAGCACTTTCACTTGTTTATGCAGAGGATGTGTCTGACCCCCACAGTGCTGCCTGAGGTGTATCAGTACTACCAGGCTGGGATAAGTGGACCCATGATGAATGCCTAGAAGAAGCTTTTCTGATGGGACACTGGGATGGAGGGACACCAGGATGTCCCAAATCTGAACACAAAGCCTGTACTGCCATGGTTCCCATCACTGCTGGCTCTTCAAATCAGTGTGGAGACACTACAATTTAATGAAGGGGAAACTGTACAGTTATTGTGACTCTTTGTGATCCTGTTTTTCACAGCCTTTCCTCATGCAGGATTACCAGTGGTAACAGGATTTGCCCTACTTTTCTTTTCTAGAGGTATTTTTCCAAGCCATACCAAGAGAGGGATCTTGGCTATCCCCCTTCCTCTGAAGAACTATGCATTTTCTTCACTAAAACCTTCTTTTGCTGAAAAGAGAAGCTAAAACTCAGACCAGACAACGCTAACAGACTGTAGGGCCCAGCCCAGTCCAGCCCAGTGCACAGGACTCATCTGGAAGGGTGTAAAATGTCAAGTATATCACCTTTGTCCTGCCTTGGCCGGGCACCTCAAATGTGAGCGTGTGCCCATGTGCCTGTGTTTATGGCAAATCCTATCTTCCTGCTCCTCACAATAGTACTTATTTCCTTGGAAGATGAGAATTAATTTGATGGTAGGAGATAATTAGGATTGTTCCTCTACACATAATACAAAATTCTTTTTGTGTACGTATTTTTGTCTACTTTGTCTATGTTCACAGTTTTGACACCTGAACAGGTTTAAAAGGGATTATACATACAGGAGAATACTTTGAAATCACTTAGGAAAATCGTCATTTCTCACCTTTGTCTTTAAACATTTACACAGATCTGAGGGGTTCCAAAGGGAGATTTTTATAATCCTGTTCTGTGCTTACTGCATTTTAAAGCAATTAAAACTCTAAAAATGTCCCCAAGAGGCATTGATACTAGGAGAACATTGCATTTCATTAATGGTTATTTCATTTTTGTTACAGCTTCCTTTATCTTTAGAATACATTTGGTACAATCATGGGATAAATTAATTAGGATCAAATAATACTATGACTCATCAACATACAGGAGTTTAATGTATACTAGAATATGTTCAATAAAAAGGTGCTACTGATCCTTGTTCCAGTGGTGGTCCTCCTGTTAACTGGCACGTAAAGTGCTTTCTTCTTTCAGCTTTGCCTTTTCACCGAGTCATCTTCCTTATTCAGTGTGCCATAGCATGAACTGTGAGAATCTGGTTGTATTTTGCCTGTCAATTTTTGTCCTAAGGAAATGTGGTGAGAAAAGGAAAAAACAACAACTCTGTGAAGAATTTTAATCAACAAATTCCCCACCAATCCATCATTTAAACATTCTTTGCTCCAGTAATCATTGTTTTCATTTGACTGGTTGTAACAATAGCTTGGAAAAAACCTGAAAAATTCTTTGAAAAATCTGTTGGGAACAGGAATAGAAATTAAGGGAGCAGTATATTTATTAAATATGACTAGAGCACATTTGTGACTCAATTCTCCTAGGTCATCCCATTATCTGATACCTCATTTAAACAGAATCAGAAAAAAAGCCCTACTTACCAGGAATATGTCCACAGTCAATAAAAGGAATTTGTAAATTCTCTTCTTTTTTATTTCTTGCAATTATAATCACACCAAGGAAAGATAGGAGACACCTGCAAAATAACAGTGGCATAGTATCATTAGAAACAGTTCACTGCATCTGAGATGAGAATTTCTTTCCATGTTTCTTTTTCAAGGATTTCCAAACCCAAGTTGCTGAGTTTATAAAGAAACACGTCTTCCTGGCAGCTCTATAAATTTATTTTGGGCTTCTTTCAGTCTAGTTTTTGCCTCCTGAAGCTTTATTATCAGTTCCAAAGGCTCCACAGCCAAAATCACGCTTCCAGCAATATATACCTAATCAGATGCCTGTGAGTGTGAGACCACAACATTCGAATCCCTGAGCAAATATTCACAGAGCATCCCAGCTAGCATTCTAGCATGTGCAGTTTCATTAACAACTCAGTCTAGCTGCGGACAATTGACATCTCTGTTGTTTTTCTCATTTGATTGTGTGTCTCAGGGGCAGGCTGCAAGCCAGGAACAATGAAAAACTGCTGTGGTTGGACACATCTTCTATCCGCTGTGTGTTGGACACACAACCCCTAATTCCTATCTGCCAAATTCATGGTTGCTCATCTCCATTTTTTGTCTCTTTTCCAGCAGTCAGACAAGACAGCGGCTGTGTGCACCTACTCCAGCCCAACTGCACAAGATGAAGATGTCTGTAGCTATCAGCCCCATTTATTTGACAGCACTGTGGGAAGACACCTCCAGAAGTTCTAGGAGATCTTTTAACTATTTCCCACCCATTATTATAATTGTCACCTCTCCCAAAAGTTGTTATGGTGCTGATAGCCAGCAGAAGGTTTCTGCTCTCACAACACCTAGGCCATCCTTCAAAAACTTATTTAGTGTGCTCTGAATTTTTCTGCAGGCACACTGTCTTTCTTGACTCAGGAAGATGGGGGAGAGTTATTACAGCACTGCCTTGTAGGCAAGCAGCTCATATAATTGCCCATGCCCAGGGGCAGCAAAGACCAGCCAGACACACCAGTGGAAGGTAACATGGGAGGAGATGTCTCACAGCTGTGAAAGCACCCCCTATAATTTGATATTTGGTGGAGAGCAGTGACTTCTCCTTCCTGCTGGAGGAACACATGATGCTGGTTTTTCATTCCATCATGAGATTAGTAGTTCACAAGTGTCTCACATTTTTACATATTTGGATTCAAACCCAGGCCTCCCAACTCCCAAAGCGCAGACATCAATCTTTCCTTTAATGTTTTTTTTATCCTACTATAATGGCTATTCCATAATACTTTAATAAGAAGGTGGGTTTCTTCTTACTGAGAAAAGAAGAGATTCCACAAGGCAATGCTGTTTCAGTACAAATCTTAGTGAGTGCAGATTTTAGGCGGATACACTTACCCAAACAGAAACATGAACACGCTCAGTAAAGCTGCACTTTGGAATTCCCGATAAAATATGACCCCTGGAATGTGACAGAAACAAGAATTGCAGATCTTGACTGGCTTCCAAGTGATATGAATTACAGCTGGGAGGGTCAGGAGAAGTGTCATGCTTAAACGGAGCAAAAAAAATCCCAAATAAAGTATAAATACACATTGTGTTGTGTTCACTTTATGTCCTATATTCCATAATCTAGGCTTTCTCAAGATACTGCATAGGACTGGAGAAGATTTAGTCAATCAGGTTGGAACAAGTGCTGGGTTAGTAATTGCACAGATGCACATATATTTTGCGTTGTCAGCAACAATTTCTATGCAGGTCAAACTCGAGGTCCCATTCATGAGCAGAGACACACCAATACAGCTAAGAGGTTCTTCATGGACTTCGTTAAGCTACTCCAACAGACCATGTGGACATCTTAACTCCAATTGGGAACAGATTTTCAATAACTAACTGTGTCCCTGACGTTTACACCAAGTGAAGGGCTCCAGCAGCCAAGTTTGCCAAATCTTTCTGGCTGAAGGGATCGCTAACTCTTTCTGGTCACCCCTCTTCCAGGAATTAGCACCTCTGTAGTGGAGGTGACAGAACCAGATGTGTATCTGGATCTCAGCTGCCCCTATTAACAGCCAAGTATATTAGCTTTAAACCACTGATGAGCATAGCTCTGCTTAGAAAAGCCAGAGAGGGAGCCAGTGCAGCTGAGGTGTGACTGTGTCTTCAAAGGCCGTAACTGGGGATGGGGGAACCATGAGACAAGGCACCTTCTACGAGCACCCCAGCAAGATTCAGCAGAGGTTGTTCTTTTAAGCTCTACACTGGTTTAACTAACCTGGTGCAAATGCATGTGTATCCACTCTCAAAGCTATTAAGCCATTCCTGAATAGGTACTTGATCTTTTAAGGAGGCACCAGGCCAAATTCCCCATATGGTCACAGGCACACAACCCCCTATTGGCACAAGTTTCCTCTCGGTCACAAAGTGTAGGTCTCTTCTAACACAGGTGCTGAGGCAATCTGTGCATGAAGCTAACTCCCCTTCTCATTAATAGCAGCTCTGCATGAGAAACTCCTGCACAGCAATGACAGGAAAGCCCCCAGCGTGTGTTAAAATGAGTCATAAATGTTCTAACAACATGATCATTTTGGCTCACTGCTGATACAGCATCTTAGTCGTCCTCCCAGCTCATGTTCTTACGCTGTGCACCATTTCCAAGATTTGCAGTCCCTCTTTAACAATGCTGAGTTCAAAGTTCTCACCCAGAATAAAATGTTAAATGCTTAAAAAGTTTTTGTAGTCATTTTATTTCCTTCACTTAACCCAGAATTCCACTTTTGAAATGGAATATACGCTAACTACTATGAAGCACAGCTGGTTGTCATTTGAGTAGTTTGCCAGGCTGTTAAAATTACTCTACCAGTTCGTATAGGGAGAGACTGGTGTGCACATGGTAAATGCATTTACTGGATGTCAGTAAGAGGCTAGGATAAATGCAGGTACTTCTAGTAAGCCAGCAAGGCACAGTAAATCACACACACCTATTTTGGAAAGGTTAGACTTTGATTATTTTTTATAGAATTATAGAATGATTTTGGTTGGGATGGACCTTAAAGATGATCTAGTTCTAACACCCCTGCCATTTATTTTGGTTCAGAAGTTGTGAACTTATTTATTTTTCAGAACTTAAACATCTATGACTTAGGAAAAATTTCTTTCTGTGAAGACAATTATGACTGGTTTGGGTTCCTATTCACAAGGTTCCTAGTCTTAAAAACCTGATGTTTAGAAAACCTTTCTGTAGAGGAAGAAGGTCAGAAACAAACCTGAAATTGTGGCACTGGTGGTGAAGAACACAAAATTAATGGGGACAACTGCTGTTGCTTCATACAGATGCATTGCTTGATTCAAGAACCTGCAAGATAAGCATTATTGCATCTCATGCCTACAGGAGGTTCCTTGCACTTTAAGTCAGGTTAAGCCACTTCTTGTCAGTTTAACAATAAGTGTGACCATTTCTTACCACAATAGCAAGTAGCCCTGGACAGCACACATAAATTGAATTTACTTTCTGCTTTTGACTCTTCAGAGTACAAATGAATAGGTGAAAGCAGGAAGGTTGGTGTGGATTCTTCTAGCCATAGGCTGCCAATGGACATATTTTTGAAGCACTGCTGGAAAAATTTTGTCTGCCACAGATAAGGGAGGAATGCTAGGGTGTTATTGCCTATGACCTGCATTGGTACCTGGAAGCAGTGCTGCCTGCAAGCAGCCAGGGACAAGTTGCCCTAATTCAAACAGGTTGTGTAAGGGTATATTTGCATCATGGACATGAACACATGAGTTCTCGTAGGAACTGTTGCACATTGCTGAAGTCCACATTGCTGCTACAGCTCAATCCAGTTTGGCTGAAACACCTGTTTGTGTGTTTATCCATGCAATCACACCCCAGAAACACTCTGTCCTGCCGGGAAAGTCCAGCAAGGTGGCTTCAAACTCTCTGCCCTGCTCTTCAGAAAGGCAACATGAACCCTCACCAGAATCATGAGCAAGAGTGTGCAGGGCCACAGGAGCATACACTGCACACAGACCTGCAGGACTGAGGCACTGGCTGTGGAGCAGCCTGCACAACCTGCAAAAGACAAAGCAAGTAACCCACTTGTGCAGAGACCACAGCTATCAACATTCACCCATAGAGTGATGAATCATGAGCTGGAATTGTGGATGCACCTGTAGATATTCTGTTATGTGAATGGTCATTTCAGAGAAAAAAAAAATCAGGAGTCTGCAGGGTATATTCAAGCCCGTAAAAAGAACCACACTTGAACATTTCACTGCTGCAATATATGTGCACAGTAAAAATCCAAGCTTGGATCTGTTTTAGCCATTAAAATAATTGCGTGGTTATTTTAGCAACTGTTGAACAGTCTCCATGGTGCTTTAAAAATAAAGAAATCCTACATATCCACAGGATAGTCAAGATTTTGAAGTCATTGAAAACACCTCATTATTTTCTCCCATTTGCAACAAACTTGGTCACAGGGACTAAAGCAGTGATACCAAGGTCCACCGTTGGATCCAGGGGATTGTTGCAGCACAGACTGTTCTGAGCTAATGAATGACAGTCAAATAAAATAAGAGAGAAAACAAATAAAATGAAAAATTTAGACTGACAGCACTGTCCCTGTTAGAAAATGCATCCAAAAGAGTAGAGAGAAAGGGATGCTGAGCCCAGAGAATGAAATGGGCACATTTCACTTCTGCTTTAATTTTGGCCAGCAAAAGAAAGAAAGAAAAAAATTACAAGATGGAGAGGTTAATTCAACAGCTTCTTATTTACCAAGCACTTATTTCCTATTTTAAATGCCCGGAGCTGTTCTCCCGGTGAAGACAAGCTGGATGTAAATCACTTTATAATCTGTTACAGGGGAGTTCCTGAGTCAGCCATGGAGAGTCAGTACATAATAATGCATGGGCTTTCTGATTCCACATGGGAATGGTATGTTCTGCCATGAAAAAGCTGGGTTGGCTTTTCTACCGGAAAATAATCATGCAAGTAACTACTCAGGCTCACACTGGAGCAGTCTAGATGAGATTACTGAAGGCTGCTATCAGCACCAGAAGCAGAGGGACAGGCAGAAAGGGAACAGACTCTGTTCAGCTGCAAGACGTATTTTACCCTGCTGCCACCCCCAGCAATCTGCAAAGGCAGCACAAACCAATCACTTCACAGACCAGAGGCCTGCAGGGAAAGCTTGAAAGGTACAATCAAACAGGACAGCAAAGTGCAACATGCAGATTTAACAGAGGCAGGGAGAATGTTGGGATAAACTCTCTTCTTCAGTCTGACTGGGGCCGTAAAGCTGGGGAACAGACATGAATAATGAGGGTAAACATGGCCATTTGATTATTCAGCAATAAAGTTTTCTAAAAGTAACCCCCAAATGACTACATAAGCATAAATTTCACTTAGTGTGTTAAGACCTGTGCCGAAGCTAGGCAAGTAAATTTGGGAAGACCTTGTTGAAGGTGATAACGAGAGGAGGCCATATCCATAACAATCAATTATAAACTAAGAAATAAAGCTTAAATAAGCAATACAATCAGCTGGAGGCAATTCATGCATCTGTCAAGGCTCTGCCAGGAGTTTGTTGCCTTAAAATGTAACTTGTATCTGGAATCATTATCAGTACCAAATAAAACTGACAGAAAAAATATGTATAAAGATTAGTAGGTAAGTAGAATCTCACTTACTTGATTTGGAAAGCACAAGAAGCTGCCATTAAAACAATCATGATATAGAAAACGGAGTAAGTTAGCTGCATTTTCCCCTTCACAGAAAGTGCTATCATGCTGGACACAGCCTTAACAGCAATGACAGTCAGTGATGCTGAAAGGGAAATGAAGAGATTAGCAGGGCAGGATTCAGATTAGCAGTGACTGCAGTGCATCAGGGAGGGAGGACAAGGATCCAGGTCAGAGACACAGGTCTGATCACTTAAAATAAGACTGAGGAAGGATTTGGGCACCTAAAACAAGTGTATGGTTTAATAAATGCTTGCTAAGCTACTGTCTAAACTCAGTGGCCTTAGGTCCAAATATGCTTTGTGTTTAGCCTTTAAGTTCTTGTAGCACACTGAACTCCCAGCTGAAGGTGGTACAACAGCCTCCACATCTTCCACACAGACTTTATTTAGCTCCAACTGCTAATTTGGAGCCTGTTTTACAGTATTCAGGAGACATCTGAGAGGTCTGGTTATCTGTTCAAAGCAGTTAGGATGACTCTTTATAGCAGCCTGCATGTGACACTCTTGTCACCCTCAGGATTTCTCTTCTGAAACAGGAGCTGGACAAAGTTGACTTCTGGGATCCCATCCCAAAGCACCTAACTCTTCCCATGGGCTATATATATGTGAAGAGCAGTAAAACAACACAGAGGTCTGCACTTCATTTCAGGGGCCAGGTTCTTAAGACCATTTACTGGATTTATCCCACAGAAAGAGTATTTCAGTAGTGTCAATCCATTTAATCACTATCATTGCACCACTGCAAACAAATTTCAGACAGCAGACAATGGTTTTAATACATGTCACCAGTCCAGAGAGGTTGTGCAAGACAAGTCTTTTAGAAAAGGGCCTGAGAGTTTAGCTAAGAGTTACTTTATATTTCCTTTTGGAGCTCTTGGTTTATGGAAGCTAACCCAATAAGTCTGTGATTACTGTAAATAAAATGTAACAAATTCAAAAAACCCTAAAAATTTCAAGAGTCAGGATGCAGAAATGACCTTTGAAGAAAGCTAATTAATTGTCAGGAGCACTGTCCCCCAGCTGAGATCCAGTTCCACCCTTGTGCAGAGCTTGGGAGTGTTGGATTTCAGTGGTCTGATTCATCCTCCTGTAACATTCAGATTGGCAAGGAGACCTGCACTGTGCAAAAGGTTCAGGCCAAGGGTTGGGGGAAAAGGAGGGGGAAGAAGAATGAATGCAGGTCTGTGGGTTTGATTGCAAGCATTTCTGTTATAGAAAGTCCAAAAGTTCAGGGGGAGTTTAAGAGTTGCATACATCCTGTGATGATCCTGTTCATCACCATGAAATTCACTGTTTTTATGACAACCTTTCTACCAAGCACTTCACTTCTTTCTCTGTAATGGAAACAGGTGAAGTGGTTTAACAAACACAGTTGTAAAACTGAGCAGAGGTCAAAGGCTGGCCTGCAGTGGTGCAAATGCTATGATACAAAGTCAAAAATATACTCAAGCCCCAACAAGACATCCACATAAAAATTGAGATTTTCACTCTAACATGGGGAAGTTATTATTTTAAAAGAACACTTACAGTTAAAAATGAGTATTTTGAATTGTCCAGCTAAGGGTAAAGATTGTTAAATTTTTTTTCTGATGAAAGGGCAGTTTCCATGTCTTATAATTTTAACAAGACAAAAATGAAAGCACCAGGGGGTTTGTTTGGCTGGTTGGTTGGTTAATGTTCTTTGAGAAGTGGAGTGATCTTTTTCATTAAAGCAACTCTGAAACGAAGGAAGAGTTCCTCTTCAAACCTAGGAAGTTGTTTTGTCTGTTAGAACAACCTCCCCTCAAGGCTAGTGTGACAAATGATGTCACTTTCCAGCTGTTGGGGCAGAAAGCTCTGAAATCCCACTATAATCTAAAATGTTTCCTCCTAAACTTATGATAACTGAGTATCTACATGAGGTAAGATGATTCTCACCAAATGAGTTTGCAGAGTTGTACTAAGCAAAACTTAATCAGGTTCTGTGATCACCTCTGTATTTTCTTGTTGGTGAAAGCAGTTTGCATATCCAGTGAAACACGAGGCTGCCCTCTCTTTAAAGAAACCTTTCTATTTTTAATTTACATCTATGTGAACACTCCACCAGGAATATGTCACTTTTCATGAACACCCACCCCTTTGGCAGGCAGGGCCTTCCAAGGGCAGTGTCTGTGTCACACAGCTGGGAGCAAAGTTATGGGCAATTTTTCAGCACCTCCACCACTTTGCTCAGCAGAGAGGTCAGAGACCAAGCAGAGTGCTCCAAGTGCAGATTTGTGGGGATTGCCAGGCTCCAGGACAGCTGCAGGAACCAGAGTCAGATGCGGTTCTGGGTTTCATGCTCAAGGGAAATGTCAGTATTTCAGAAGTTCCCATGAACCAGGATTTGTTTGTTTGTGTCTTTTTTAATAGAGCAGAAATAACGATACATTTTTCCTCAGGCTGCATATGCTCATAAAAACCTCAGCAGCCACCAGCTGAAAATGTACTTTTGGTTGATTGCAGCCAGACCACTGAACTGCAGTTAGTGCCTGCCAGGGCACAGGTTTGCAGCCTCGCTGTTGTTCATCAGCTCTGCGTGTCCCTTTCACACGGGCAGCATCAGGGCTGGCAGGATGCAAGGCAGAGCCAGCAGGGCTGTACAGACCAGCTGCCCAGGTCTCCAGGGCTTGCTCAAGGCAGCATCACGGTGGGCCCGCCCAGAACTGCAGCAGTGACCTGTAGGAACACATCTGGAAATCTTTAGGCTTCCAGTTATGCAGAAGGAGGCTGGACCTTTGCTCAGGAGTGCACAGTGCTTCATGCTCCACATGGCCGTGTTGGAAGCTGCAGAGCAGCTCAGGCGAGCTTTGCCAAAGCTCCAAGGCTCTGTGCTAGCACTGCAGCTGGGGGATAGCCCCACTCACACTTCCCTGCTCCAAACCAAGAGCAGGTAGACCTAAGGCTCTGGGGGCTCTTCCATCTCTGCCTCATGCAGGGAGCGTGGAAGTCCTTCAATGCTTCTGCGGAGCTACAGATCCTAATGTTCCTAGTGCTGGGAAACCTACATGGGATGACTGTCCCCAAAAAGTTGTTCTGAAAGTCTGAGCTTTTCAGCTAAGTAGAAATCAGTCAGGTATCTGAAGGAAGGGAGTTAATAAATCTGTGAGAGTTTTTCACATTCAGTTAAATCCAAATTTTGTACGTGGCAAAATTCAACGAAATTCTATTTTATCAAAACCCGCATGGTCATCTCCATTGCAAATGCAAATCTTCGCAGACTGATACGTGCACCCACTGAACTCGGTAAAAAAACAACCTTTGACCTCAATGGCACAGTTCAAGCACCACTCACTTCAGCCAAAGACTTGTGGTGTGCCATGAGGGTTTCATGGAGAAATGACAAGACAAGGACAGGAGAATTTGTCACAGGGGGTGGTGAAAATTCTCCATATAAGCCTGCAAGCATGGGAGCTTTAGAGATTTCCTGACATTTCTCAAAACTGATTCAAGTTTAACTTTGTTGAAAGCTGCTGATAAAATGATCTCCCGCATTTCCCTGGTTATTGATTGTGGTGACAATGCTAGAAAACAAACTTCAGTGGCCCACTGAGTTCTTGTTCTTCTTCAGGAAAGGTGGTAAAATATGAAATGTTGCATATGCAAATAGAGATAATTAAAGTTGTTGTACAGTCACAGCATATCACTGCATTTGTTTACAGAGCGCTTACAAGGTCTTCAGCTGCTCTGTTTTAGAGAACTGATTTTCACAGCCTGCTCTCCAAAACAAAGTTTCAAATAGTCCACTTTCCCAGGATCTAAACCTAAAGTGTTATTTAAAAAAAGTTTCAGAATACCATTGCACATAGCATATTAATTTGAGGGTATCTGTAAAAAGAAATAGTCCCAGCAATAAGCATAGAAACTATGTTTCATAATCAGCTTTTCTCTTCACAAAGAGACCCCAGTAAAAATCATGTGAAATATTTCAATGATTCTGCTAGAGCACACTGCTTTGAAATGGCTCTAATCTAAACTGGAGAGAGACAAGGAATTATCAAGTAACAGACAGGAACATTTAACTGAATAATATGTTCTTACCCAGTAGTGCTACCATCATTAACAAAACCACGATGTGTTTCACGGCCTTTCTTTTGTAAAAATAGAGGAGAATGCAGAATATTATAATTTCTAAAATCTGAAAATAAAAGAGAAGAAAGTTAGAGCTGTGAAACTATGTAATAACTGCTTCATTCAAAGTCTTTGAGATGTCATATTTATTTTTGCTGCTCTACCTGTTCAAAGAAAAATGGCTTTGTAAAATATCTTCTGCTAAAAAATAACTATTGACAGTTGACTGAGCTATCAAACAACAGTTGTCATTTATCTTTTCTGTTATAGCAAAAGTTAAACTTTGAGCATTTCTTACCTCTTTAGTTTTTATTTTTGCACATCTATCTGTATTTTATCACTGGTAATGTTGAGAAGACTTTTTTTAATGTGACAGCAGAAGTACCAATATTTATCAGTAATAATACTTGCAGAAACTCTGTTTATAATTCCTATGGAGTAAAGCACTTAGCTAAAGAAAGAGCAATCTCTCCCTTTAGCTATAGTATTTCTAATGTCACTCATTCTTTGTGATGTGCAAGCTTATTTTTGCTACCCTCTTTGCCCTTCTCATCATTCCTACTAAAAACTCCCCTCAAAACTTTGTCCAAATTTTCTGCCTTACATCATAACGAGGAAAGTGTTTATTTCACATGATAGTTCTCAAATCACAGGTACCTGCCAGGAGCTTACCTTGAAAAGTTCAATGACACGCTAGACCACACTACAGGACATGTTGAGATGCTGAAGCAGCTTTACCTACACCATGCATGGTCCAGTTTTGCTCCTTCAATAACATGTGACAGCTGAATGACAGACAGTTAAATTTGCTGACTTGTTGTTAATGTGTCTCCGCGGATTCCCTCAGTAACTCCTGCCTTTTGCCATCTCAATAGCATGGGTATTTTGCCCAAATATCCCTCTCTATGCCTAAAGAAAACAGCAAGTGCAAGGGCCATAAAGCTCCTGTGAAGCCCAGAAGACTTATGAAAGCAGGAGTGGTGCTCCTCTGCACTAAGGGGTGCTCAGGAGCCTGGCAGCCTTAGAGACAGCATGAAGATAGAGAACTTCATTTGTGCATGTCAGGAAGTAATCAAATGGGGGAAATAAGACAGAAAATAAGATTGTCATCATTAGTGAATCTCATTATTATTTTTTCCCAACAAAGCAAATCATAGAGACACCTGTTAATCTTCTTGATTTTGTCACCAGTATACTATTTTATGTTTCATAATGCCACTTCATTCTTAAACCAACAGCAACTATAAGGCAGCACTAGACTCAAAAGTACCTGGGTGTTGTGTTGATGAAATTTCCAAAGAGGTGACAGCACAGTTACTAGTGATGATTATGTAATGTAAGTAGCCCATTTCTCATTTTGGAGAGTGACTGCAGCAGGAATGCTGTCAGCTATGCCCAGTTACTAAAATTCTCTGCCACACTTATACCCTCCGCCCTTCAGTAATGTTAAAAAATGTGAACAGAACCTAATAATGCTTTAATTCAATTTTTATTTACCTTCATGTGGATCCCTCGCTCCCAAAGACAACCAAGAGACTATTGCATTTCAAACATGAGGAACACAAATTTGGATTTTATACCACCTTTCTTTAAAAACTGTCAAATATTTATCACGAGATTAGAAAAACCAAAACAACAACGTTGGTTGGGGGGGAGGGGGTGTTTGGTTGGTGTTCGTTTGTTTGTTTTTACATGTGTTGAATAGAATAAAGCATTTGGCTGTTGGTTAAAAAAACAAACAAAAGCTTTCCTGGATTACCGGGGTAATCCTAATTGAATGATCTTTGCATTCTGTTGTTAAGTGCTGGTCTCATCTTCCTCCAGACTGACGTCCCTCCCCACCAGGCTTGCATCCCGACATGAATGCTGGGCCACCAGCTGGTGGAAAAGGGGCTTTTGCCTCAGTCTCACAGTGACTTGGCCAGCCTCTCCAGCTTTATTCAACAGTGCAACACTGGGTGTGTCTAAATCAGGAACCAAGGCACAATAAATGTCAAGGTCTGCAGACAGGTGAGTTCATCTTGGCCTCCCTGCTGAAAACTATGACAGGGTTTTGAGGGGACTTGAGAGGAGAAGTAAAGGTGGCAGCTTTGCCCTTCGTGCCACTGGCAAACACCTCTTAGGGCCAGAGGGGAATATCACATTACCAGGCTGCAGCTACAACAGTCACCAAGTAGCTTCATTTGCTATTCTGACAGTGAACAATTGGTAACAGAATAGAAGAAATCTGTGCTAAATAAATATTCCCCACTCAGAAAGGCACCCACGTTAAGAAAGGAGTCCCAGAGATGGCCTAGATATCCTCTTCCATGACACACCAGTTCAGGACTGGAACACAGGATGGTTTGACTGGGACTAGGCCCTGGCACGAGGTGACACAGCACTGTGAGATCTGCTTCCGTCACCAGTGCAGACCTGAGCAGCAGACACCCTTCCCAGACCCTTGGTGTGGTTACCAGAGTGTGCAGAAACCCATGAGACAACCCTACTGCAGGCAGCCAGCTACACCTACACTGATTCATTTTATATCCTCTAGACAATCACAGCAGGGGGAAGCACCATCACCATCTGTCACCGAGATTTCAAACTGTGCAAGAACAATCCTCCAAAAACAAGCCAAGGGACAGTCACTGGCTCAAACTGCTCCATCACAGCAGCTCTGTCACTCCACCACTCCCTCTTCCACCTCAGTCCAACCCCCTGAGTGGCAGGTAGTGCCAAGCAGCACCAGCTTTGACTGAACCAGATCATCGTAGCTGGCTCTGTCCATCAGCCTTCTGTTGGTCCTCATCGTTTCATCATCTCTTCTGTTGCTAAAGCTACCATAAAGCTCCACTGTGATCTCCTCCTGCTTAAAAGCAAACCAACCCACCAAGAAGACCTGTCTGAAAGGAAACAGCCAAGCAAAACCATCAAAAGGACATTGGAGTCCCTGATGGCAGCTCTGGAAGGGAGCACATGTCCGTGTGCGCGGCTGCCTCTACCTCTTGGGGAAACCCCAAGAGCAGCCATGGTATAGGGCCAGAGATGGCAGTCCTGTGACACACCTAGGGAGATAAATGATGTTTGCTTTCAGGGCTGCTGTTGCAGTTTACTCAGCTCTGTCAAATTTCACATACTAAGCAGGAAATTCAAACAATAGTTCTCACGTAGTGCTGCCCAGCAGCCTAACTATTCTTCCATGGTTCTCTGCCACTTGGTGACCAACCTACAGGTCATCTTTAATCAGAAGACAAGGGAGAGTCTGTGACAATTAAGTCACACTGCAAGCAGAGTGCATGGCTCCTAAGAGGGCCTCACACAGCCAAGAATCCTCCTGGCGTGCCGCAGCTGCTTCCTACCCAAAACAGACCTTACTCTCATCACTGATAGCTGTGGTAGTGATAAATATGAAGTCCAGGAATGGGAAGTGCAGAGATTATATCAGCTTCACATACTTTGTTTAGAGGAATCGAAGGAATTTCACCTGCTTACAATCATCTTTGCTATTACAACTAATCTCTACTGAGGTCTCCTCAAGCTCACATCTCATCAACATTTTTTAATAATCATGTTTTTCATGTTTCTAAGCATTACCAGAAGGCACCAGAACAAAATACCACATTGTCTGCCTCAGCTGCTTTTCTGGCATATACAGGACAATCTTCTAGGCACTTTGAAAGAAAAGCAGAAATGTTTTGAACCTGATTTTGCAGAGATTAAATATTAACAACCCAATTCTTACCACGCTTCTGTTTAGGGAAACTTAAGAGCTTCATCTATGATTTAGGCCTTCTGTAGAAGCTCAAAGTGCGCATAAGCAAAAGAGAAAAAAACAATCTAGGATAGTCATTCTTGCTCAGACATAATTATGCTACTGCAGAGTCTCAGAAGATGACTCAAAGTTGTCTTGTGGGAATTAGAGGCTACTTCTGCAGAATATACCAGCGGAGTGCCACGTGGGGATGGTTTACCACCCACAGAGAATATTCTGTACCATTGGAGCATTGTATTTCTCAGCAGACCACATTTTGGGGCTACTTTTAGAAAGACTGTTGGACTGCGTTACACTTCTGTACTGTCTCCTCATTGTATATTTATACTGGAAACTCTGCAGCTTCTGCTGCACTTTTTTATGCCAACAGCCAACCTGTGCTAGGCATTTTACAAACAGTTTTGAAGAGCTTGTTCCCTGCCCAAAGAGAAGGTTTACAGCAGGGTTTGACTGATCTTCCAGCAGCATGCCAAGGTAATCAGGCTGGTATCTCAGAGTCTCTTGTGGAGCCTTTCACTCATCCCTTTCCTTTGGTCAGAGCAAGCTCAACACAGATAAATCCATGGAACAGAAGGAACAATTAAAACTTGATATATTGCTTAGTCAGGAAGATTTCCTGTGTACTTGCTCCATCCTTCCCTACAACCTATGCTCTACATGTAGAATTAGACGCTGGCTGAAGTAGGGAAAAGAGAGAAGAGGGGGAAAGAAAGTTCAGGGGTTACCTACTACTTCCTCCCAATGTCTCCTAAGAAGAATACAGCACAGTCTTCCTACTCATTCGACTGTACTCTTGAAAACTTTTCCTGAAATTAAGTCAAAAAAGTACTGAGGTGGGGAAAAGCCCTTTTCCATCAATGTGTTGATTTCAAGAAAATTGGAATGGTATATCACACAGAAATTTCTGGTGTCACTGGGCATGGATAGGGAGATTTCTCTCTCCACCATTTCTACACAAATGGCTGAATCAACAATTTAAAAACCGTGCCTAAAATGTCAGGCTACTTCATCATCTGTAAGTGGAACTGAATGGTAGAGGGTGACGTTCAGTAGAATAGAAAGAGCACTGATATCCCTGTTTTGAACTCCCTCCTCTTACTCTGCTGATTGCATGGACTTCTTGAAGCTCCTGTGGTTGCTGAAGCTACCCTTACTGGGTACCCCAAAACTCTTGGGTATTGCCTTCAAAAGCCTCTCTACTGCCTGATTGAAAGAACATGTTGTGAGTTATACAGCATGAATATTAATATCTTCCACTGAGCTCTATGACCATCTTTCATGATCTTGTAAAGGGCACAAAAATAGAAAGAGAGTTTAAAATATATAACAAGTGGAAAGTGAGGACCAACATTTTTATGGTAGCATGCTGTTTGTGTTTAATCAGTAGTTCATGAATAGTTAGATGCATGCAAAGTCTGAAGTTTGGCTGAAAGATTAAGGTCCTTTAACTGTCTGCTCAGTGGCTTTCTAACTGAGATTCCTACTGAGAAAAGCCTGGGCACTAAGAATCTAACTTGAGTGAGTGACCTTACTGGGAAAAACGAACTGCTTCTGAAGCTCCTATATTGCATCTTTTACATTCAGCTGGAGAAAAAAGTTTTCAGCTTTCCAGAGGAAAAGAGGGACAGAAATTCATCCTACTCACTCTGGTCTTGTTCCTGATGTTAATTAAACACATCGAAGAAGATGTATGGTGTTTGAAGTTTGCACACAGATACTTTAATCAAAATGGTATTTTTGTATTTGAATTCTAACTCAGGTTCTGATTAACCTAAGTGGCAGTGAAGCAGGCCACCCCTTCACATCTCAGCTCCTTACAAAGCTCCTTTCAGCCAGGCTTAACAACATGGGAATAAAACAGAGTGATATGAAAGAATAAAACCAGGACCAAGAACATACATAGCCTGATTTTTAAAAACAATTCCATCACATTCCAGAAAAGCCTTGTAACTTAGATGTACAGGCAGACAGGGTGGCATAAACACAAATATAGGAAATTTAAGCAGTACCAATATTTAGGTTTTCCCTCTAGTTCCCCAAACATCAAAATCTTTCCAGTCTTGTTAATCCTGCACTATTATGATTTTCCCCTGACGTGTAGTTAAAAAATATCTTTTGTTGCTGCATATTTTCAGCTTGGATTCAGTAGGATGATGAGGGACTTCCTCTCCTATGAAAATCACACAATTTATCTTCAGGAGCATTTTTTCTGCCACTAATTCATAATGCTGTAAGAAGCCCAGAAACCCCAGTTTTTCTGATTTAGAGAGTAGTGTGAAGCAGATACTCACTGAATATACCAAAAAAGGCCAGCTCACTAAATAATTCTGTACTTGTCGTGCTGTGAGCTCTTGAGGTACATCTGGAGTGAATGTCACCAACAAGTATATCCCTGTTATTGTCAGTGCTCCTCCTTTAAAAAAAAGGACACATAATTTTGGCAATATAGTATTTGGTAATCATGGTCATACTTGATCTTCAGCTGGTTTTGAATTTCTAGAAGAAAATTTAAGTCCATTTAAGCAGATCTGTACTAAGCCAATTGGATTGCCTTGCATTTGTGGCCTTATCTATTCTAATTTTTATTAAAGACTCAAAGAATTTTGGAAATGTGAAAAAAGCTGTCAGTAAAGCCATGTGAATTAGGGTTCCAACTCAACAATGCTTTTTCAGATACTGTCAATTCTAAACCCAAATTTATGAAGAAAGAGAATCAATCCTGTGTATTTCTCACAGCCAAAAGGTGCATCACATAAACTTAACCTAAACTGAAAGGACAAGTTTCCTATTAGTGCAGTCAGCTGGATCATTAACCAGTGTAAATAAACATAACTGTCCCAAAGTCAGTGTGGCCACAGAGACCTGCACCAGCTATCAACCTGCCCTGGAAGCATCAGATGCAGCACATATGTGCCAGTCCAATACTCATGCAAAGCTGTCATAAAGTCAGCATTCTGGCCTCTCTCTGTTGTATTCGCAGACCTATGAACTGTTCTATAAAAGGATGATTTGCAATAGACTGTTCAGCCACTCGGTTGCCAGGGCCCCTTTTCAAGGTCAAACTTGCATTATTATGTTTCTAATAAAAATCTGCAAGTTCTGCCTTGTGGACATCCAACTGACAAACACAGATGTTCATTGAAGTATCAAGATAGAAGTGAGCTGATCCTAAGATCGTAAACTGTATTGGATTAAGGAAGATATTAGCTAATCAATTTTTCTTTAAGTAATCTTTAAAATTCTTGGTGAGCCTATAAATTGGCGCAGAATGCAAGGCTCAGGAATACAAAACAAAGCACATCCGGAGGGCTTTGCTGGCACTGCTATCTCACACAGCTCCCTTGGAAAAGCAGAACTGTGTTATATTTATGTGCTTGCAAAACCATCACCATATTTCCCATCGTACAGCTCATTCTTATGGAATGTAGCAACATTGTTAAATCCATCTTGCAAAGTCAAACTCACAGAAATAAAATAAATCAGCTGAACACTAGTTAAAGCAACACACAGTGTATAAGGCCATAAGGGAAACATGATCAGTGAAGGGGGGGGGTTTGAATTTAGCAGCTGAGCTGGCAAACTTGCATTCCAAACTTATATAAATCGTATATAGCATTCCTGGAATGATACTGAACAGATCTCTCCAACACATTCGTGAGAACAGCTGTCCTCACTACAGTTTGGACAATCAAGCCTAGATGCTAGGAACACACAGAAATATCAGGTGCCCTGCATCAGGTGCACTGTCCCAGCTGAGATGGTTTGGTGTAAAGCCCAAATCCTGAAATGTCTTTTTCTCTCACTATTACTGTGTTCAAGGCGGGAAGTTTTGATATGTAAAAAAAATCTTGGACACAGACAAAAAGTTGACAGGCTTTTACAGTGAAGACCACATTTCCCAAATGAACACTTGACAATATGATTATTTGTTTTTTGAAGTGATAAAACTAAAACCAGAAGGGAAGTTATCACTTTAAATTGAGCTTGCATTTTTGTGCAATATGGATGCAGTAAGAAAAAAAAAATCTTGTATTTGAATGAGTAACTCAATAACTTCCCTGTTTTTATTAATTCTGTGTTGTACTCATAAAGATAATACTAAAGACAACCTCATAGGCAAAAATAGAAAATGAAAATAAATTTGAGCAATAAGGACACATAAGGAATGAGTTACGGTTGTAAGAGCAGAGGATTTGGGAATACAGTCTTTTCCTCATGCATTGAAGATTCTCTCTCTTTTTATCACTTTTTCCCAATTTTGAGAGTATCTGCCTTTAAACACTTGCTTGGGAAAGTGGGAGTGTGAAGGTGGGGGGCTGCGTGAGAGTTACAGCTTGCTAAGCATATGGCAGCACACATGTCTAGATTAGCAAATGCTTACTTACCCAATATATCAGCAGTCCTCATGGTCTTCTTTAGGAAAAAGACAGAAATAAATGCACTACCTAGAATAGAAATATAAAGACTTATATATACATATATTTGTTAGAATATCAAGTGCTATAGCAAAAACCTGCCCTGGGACAAGTTTAAATATATCTCATGGGTGTTGTTGTTGCACCATACCATGATATAAACAGCCAGCAGTCCATTCCTGCAGCCAACCAATGCTCAGTTTCTGTAAGATTTCAGATGTATCCAGCAGGCTCTTACGTGGTTGAAAAGATGCAATACCCTTCCTAGTTCCCACGCAGGGACACTGCTTAACTGCTCTGATTCAGTCACATGTGGACATGTCAGGAAAACTGGGCACTGATCAGCCTTACTGTTTCACCCCCCATTTTGCTACCAAGTCACTGTAAGAACTGGCTCAAGGCAAACTGCATCACGAAGCAATAAAATTCTGCTTCTTTAGTCTTCGGTGTGTTAGAGGCTGAGAAGTAAAGTAGCAGCAGTACAGGCTTCTAAGTAAAGTACCAGCAGTACAATTGAGAAGATGAGAATCACTGCAAAAACATAGTATTTAGTATGAACTAAGTGGCCATGACATCTGCAAACCAACAGGGAGAAAGGCCCACACAGGTACTGTACGGGGACACAGTCCATGGTCTTTCAGAGTGACTCGCTGTGAGGGAGGAGAAAAGCGGAAGTGAGTCCTAGAAATTATTTCCTCTTTTCTGGGAAACACTTGCTCTTGTTCAGCTCTTGCATCTGACCTCTGCCAGCTCCTAGTCATACCTCTTCAGGAGGGGCAGCAATGGGAAGATGAGCAGCAGTAGTGGTTGGGGCAGGTTTTGTGGTAAGCAGCTCAGTGTGGACATGTGTTAGAGAGGAAAGAAGGGCTTTGAACTTAGGATGGATGAGACTGGGAGACATGGCTCTATTCCAGCACACAACATCTACCTCTAAAAAGAAGAAAAAGAGGCTGGATAGCTCCTATGTAAAAGAGATGAGTAAAGTCCTCTGTGAGAGGTGCATCAATAATGTTAGATTCATCCAGAAACCTCACAGAAAGACTGCTCAGGAGGGACAGCGAAGGGATGCATTGCAACAGAGTCATGGGATGCTGCTACAAGAGCTCTGCACTTGTCTACAGCATGGCTTATTATTGAGATAACACTTAGACATTTTTAGAACTATCTTTGCCTCATTATCTCTATTGTTCTCATGGAAAATTTACTTTGTGGTTAGCTAGTAGAAGTACTCTAGAAACATCTAGAGAGGTTCACACCAAGAGGTAAACAGAGAACTGGAATTCACCATCATGCCTCTGTTTTCCAGTCAGTAGAAAATCAGATATAGTAGAAGTCATAAAATTAAACTGCATCAAAAGTGATGGAGATCTGTGCAAATAAGTAAGCGCAATAAAAGGATCTTCAACTGAAAATGCCTCATTGAAATTAAGTTGCCTGATATGGTTTTCTTTATTCAATTTTTCAGTGATAACTTATCTGGAGTGAAGACATTGATGGTATCCAGGCAACACTAGTAATAGCAGAGCTACCCAAGTTTAGAAAAAAAAAGAAGGGACAAAAACCAGGAAAGAAGCAGCAGCATCCAAGATAGTGCAGGAATTAATTACTGCTCTGTCTCCCTGCTCTCATAGCTTTCACAAACCTCACCTCAGCCCACTCACCTAGACAGTCTCTGTCACAGCAAAGACCTGTTGCATAGAGGACTGGTACCTCAGTGATTTTTTTTTGCTGTTGTTTTTTGTTTGTTTGTTTGTTTTGAGTACTCCATGTCTGGGCTCTCTGCATTCAGCAGAGGTCTAGTAAATGCAATTCCACTGCTGGCATCCAATTTGGGGTAAGATGAGTTATGCCCAAGTGTCAGCTTAAGGGGGTCACAACCTCTGAGGTTGGCAGCGGGCACAAGGATGTGCTGGCATGCAGCCAGATAATGAAACTTGTCACTCAGCCTGTCATGGGCTTTAATAATGCATTCAAATGCAGCAAACTCTGTCTCCAGAGATAGCTGGTAATGCACCGGAGATCATGAGCTCAACAGAATCTATGTATAATTAGTACTCTTCATGATGTACAGTAATAAGTAGAGGAATCTAAAAATAGGAGAGGTTTTAAGAACACAGACTATCTAGGAGTAGAGAAAAAACTGAAGTAAGAGGGGAGGTACAATACCAAGGTGAGGAGAATGAGACCCAGAAGGTACTCTGAACACAAAAGACAACTGTCTCTGTGGGTAAGCTGCCAATGCTCCCATTTTCATTCAAGTGAAGAAGAAAAGGAAATGAGGTAAACCTAAGAGAATAAGCAGAGAACAGTTACACACACCTGATGAGATGCTAGAAGACATACATGACTGATCAGGAGCCTCTCAAACTCTGGCTGTTATCTCCAGGACTAAATTTTAAGCAAGTTATGGTAGCACAGCTGAAAGAACATGACATTTTAGTTTTACTTTTATTTTGTTAGCTTTCTCAGGTTTAAGCTCCCAAGTTTGACTTTGGGATAGTCTTCCATATTATTCAATTTTCGAGGTAGGTTTGAATCAGATTAAGGCGAAGAAACCAAGAGCTGACTGTATTTTTGGAGATGGGTCGGGGAGGAGGGGTATGAAAGGAGCCCTGGGAATGCAGGCTGGTGTTTGCTAGTTTTGCCTTCTGCTGGCTTTACAGCTTTTTCTGGCTGGCAAGACAAATGACAGACACCAAAATGCTCCCCAGGAGCCCAGTGAGAAATCCACAGCCCCCCCAGCTGCTCTGCTCCTCTTCCTCTTAGCTCCTTTGTGTGCCCACTTATAACCCCAGGTGCACTAAGTTGCTTAAGACATT
Organism: Ifrita kowaldi; assembly: GCA_013398055.1. Taxonomy (NCBI): domain Eukaryota; kingdom Metazoa; phylum Chordata; class Aves; order Passeriformes; family Cinclosomatidae; genus Ifrita; species Ifrita kowaldi. Next base: position 250,588 of record VZRS01011291.1, read on the forward strand.
AATTCCTCCAGAAAAGGCAGTTTAAGACAACATTCTAAGAGGCCAACACACACTCTCTGCCATCTCCTCTCTGTTGGATGGCCTCCAAGCTGATCCTGCCTTGAGCAGGAGGTTGCGTTAGGCACTTTCTGAGGTTCCTTCTAACCTGAGTTATCCTGGGTCTTGTGAACTCTTTGCAGGAGAGTAAGTGGGCATCCAGAGGCTATAACTAGGCCTACCAGATACATGAATATAAGCCCTTGCTGTATCCTAAATTCAGTTCTTAAATGCAGACCTGCTGAAACTCCCCGGACTCTCCACTCCTTTCCCACCCTCCCTCAGATCACAGGTGTGGTGTCTCACATTTTCCCACCTCTCCTCCTCTCTACCAGTGATGTTATACCCCCATACTTTCCTCCTAGCCCACTTCACCTTGATTTCATCCCATCACCACAGCATAGGTTTAACTCCCTACCACTCAGCCCCAATTTTCCCTTTCCCATGCCAGGGTCCTCTTGTTCTCCCTCCACAGAAACTGTGCTTCCTCCACCTCCACCATTATACTGATGTGGTTAATGAACTACTGAACATTAGCTCTATGAGTGAATAGACTGAGGAACTTGGGCAATTGCTGCGCTGAAAAGTATTAATATGTCTTTGCAACACGTTTTTTGTTTGCTTTGTTTTTAAAAAAAGAAAGCTATAGACAGCTATAGAGGTTGAGATCTGTGTCAGAGTGAGGGATAGTTTCCTTCTTCTTGGTTTTTTTTTTAATTGGTCAGCAATTGGTCAACAATACAGAAATGCAGACAAAAAATTGTGTCAAAGAGTAAGCTGGCAATAGCTCAGCAACAAAATAAGCAATTTATCATTGCTCTGAAGCCTTGCTGGTTTTGAACCACTGGCTTTGGGAATACAGCACATGCACAACCCTAGGCCTGGATTATCAGCTGTCAAGTCATCAAAGCAAAGACTGCATTCCTGATCATCTGAGAAGACTTGTGTACTTTTGGGTGAATCAGAATAATTTTTAGCTTTTTCACTAATTATTACGGTAAAACTTTCGAAAGTAGGCAGAGATCCAACTCCCATGGCCAGTGGCAATGGTAGCCTGCTAGACCAAGAGAAGGGCAGAAAATCTGGGAGATGATCTGTTAAGGATTAAACATTACAGAACCAATACATCCTAATGTAATCCTTGAGTTTGTTCCATGCCTTGTTTGCATGCTTAGATACATATCCATAATTTGAGAAGTAAATAGGTCCTGTAAAATGCTTGTATCTATAGGACAGAGCCCTTTTGAATGCTCATGAAACTCAAATGGAAAATATTATTTGACACTACATCAAAATCATGATACATAAAAACTTTTGGGTGGGAAATGGGGAATGGGTTTTGCTCAGGAGCTTAATTGTTATCTAAAAATCTTCATCTTTTCATACATCAGCATAAATCAGGATGGTTTACATTCGTTATTGAATGAATTATATTCATTATATATTGAATGATCATATACCCACATTATTGAATGAATTTTTATTCATTGCAGCATGTGAATTTCAATGTAAATTGAAAAAAAGATAAAAAATTTGGAGTTTCTTCATGATATGCAATTAAGTGCCTTGAGGAAGGGCTGTAATGGTGCTACACATAGCTCAGTCAGCTGCTCATTCTCTTAGGAGAGTGATTGTTTACAATTATCTCCATATGTAGGTTTTCTCCAGCACAAATAGAAATAAAGAGCAGTGTGATGTGTGGGTTCTGCCACTAGCAGACAATGAATGGTGAGAATCCAGCTCACAAAATAACTCCTCTGCTTCCTAGACATGAAAGCTGCAGTTAGGATTGGGTTTTGTTTGTTTCTTTAAGAAAGGGATAATACACAACAGAAGAAGTAAAAGATAGAAAATACATACTGATTCATAGTATGTATTCTCTGCATTTTGTCCAATCCAGCCATAAAAAACTCAAGTGAGTGTGCATGATTTATTTTTCCTATGCAGAATTATTTCACTCTATTTCACTATTAAGCTGTTTTCCTGATACTCAAGCTATTTATGATCTTTTTGCCTCTTTTTTTTACTGTCGAGTCTTACACTAAGTAATTTTTGTCACAACTGTTCGTAACTTCAAATATTAGTATATCCTTTCTTTTCCTCTTTTCAATTCCTAGATGAGCTTTATGTACTATTTAAAAAGATTACTGCTCTCCTCGTAAATGCATCGACTGCTTGCACTACTTCTGTCTTCTCCAATAGTTTAAAAAAAAACCAACACAAAATTTAATATTTGATTCAAATGTTCATTTTCTTAAGCTGAACAGACTCAGTCAGGTAAAGGCATTTAAAATCACCCATCCAGAAGAATACTTTTGTACCCATTTCACCACTGGTCTGGATGAAATACCAAGAGAGGAGAATTAAACATGATTCAAAGACTAATGCACCTCTCTCAGTTTGTGCAACAATATTTCACTTTGAGAACAAGAATTTAGTTTTATGCAAATTAAGGGTGTGCTTCCATCTAATCAAGCAGTTCAAGTTCACCCGGTTGATTTTACCCTAAACCAGTTGAGCAGTGCTCAAGTTAGGAGGATGCAGTTGCTGCCAGCCACATTTCAAGATGTGACCTCAAAGTCTGCTTTATATGAACAGAGCCTCAGCCTGTCTTCCAAGCTGAAGTGATTCAGGACCATCCCAGTACTGAAAAACTGGAAGATGCTTCAATCCATCCCCAAACTCAAGCTATTGTGGTCTGCCACAGAGTCAGGAAAATCTGGAGAGATGATGAGCTACATAGTGCATTCAATTGATGCAGCTCAAATGACACCTGGGAACAAATTTATTACATTTAATTGACTACTAAAACCCATTCTTAGTTTATATGACGGATATTAATGCTGCACTAAATACAAAGAAAGACATTACAGATAGCTGTTGATAGCTGTCCTGCACACAAACTGTAACATTTCTAACATGATCAAAGAATAGCACTGGAAAAGTAGTGAACCAAACATGAAAAATTTTTCCCCATCTGAGAAATTGCTCAAAAGAGAGACCATTAAGGTGAGCTTAATTCTGGAACCTGGATTATAGGACCTACACACTGCAGAGAGAAGGAAAAACCCTGAAAATCCTGTTGTTGCATCTTCTAGACAAGTACAAATCAAGTATTTTAAAGAATAGTTTGGTGAACATTTCCTAGAAATCATTAGTAACAGAGTCCTCAAAATTCCAAGTTCTTGGGCCACAAAGATGTTACATTACAGTGAACGGGAGAAATCAATTTCTACAAAGGTATCTGAGAAACTTCCTAAAGTACATCAGGAATATAACTTTTCAAAGCCTAGAGCACCCCACTGCTGTTTTCAAGGAGCACATAAAAATGCAAAGGGATCTTAACAATGTCAGGCTAAGTGAGTCAAGTGTAAAACAACCCCCCACAAAATGATGAAAACTGCAGAAGAAATGATCTCCAACGCCACTGTCCTCTCCTCATCTTTTCCATCCCCAAGTCATTTCTGCAGGCAAAAGCAAGATGATGAGCTAAAAACCACTGCAACCTAAAATTACCCAAGCTACGTGTAAAACATGAGTTTTACTTTTTAACTATAGAAAGTTTCTTAATGATCACATCAAACATGTATTACTCCTCCGCTCTTAAATTAAAAATTTACTAATTTCTCCTCTTGAAGAAAACAACTGCTGTCTTCTCAAACTATTTAAAACCCTGAACAGATGTAGAGCTTGCATCATTGCAACCACACACAGAAATACTTACACTGTGTAAGAAGAAAAATACAGTTTTTCTATCTTAATTCTAAAAAAAATTAAATTTCTTGGTGCCATGCCAATTCATGATCTTTGGTGCTGTATTCTTTTTAAAACAAGACACTGGAAACATCCAGCTCAATAGAAAGAGGCACAAACTTTTCACTATTTAATCGATACCAGGTTAAGTGCAAAATTCAGTTGAATGTAGTTAAATGTGGTAGCAGAGCATAATAGATGTTGGCTCCATCTATTTTAAGATGCTTCCCGTCTCAGAAGTCTGGAGATATATGACGGGTACAGCCCAAATCCATTCTGGGCAGAGACTCCAGTCTGCCTTATCCTCCTCCAAACCCTGCCTTCCAAGCAAAGGAAACTCTCCCTGCAAACCCAGAGTCACAGAGATCTGCAGAGAATCCCCTGGGTGACTGGACATACTGCAAAGCACATTTCTCCTCAGTTCACCATATGTCCTGCATTCCCAATGTCAGTGAGAGTCAGCCCTTACCACATGGGACGTGTTGACACGTGTTGAATTTGGGAACAAAATGCTTCTCAGGAGTTTGGACTTAGGGTTGAGGCACACATTTGGAGTTTGTTATCAAGTACTTAATTTGTTAATTAAAAAAAATTAATTTAGGAAAGACACACATTCAACAATACCTCAAAAAAACATGTCAGCTAGACTCTGCAAAGGCCACCCTCCACCACTTAAAAGAGGCCACAGCTTAATGAGAAAAATATTTCTTGATCTTTTAAATTGGAAGGCCTGCTGCCTAAACTACGCCTTGCCCAGTTGTTAGCAGATGATGCACATGTGACTTGGTCAGTTTGTCATTGCCCTAAATGATGAACTCCTTTAAAATTAAAAGGATGCTCTCTCTCTCTGGCTTTAATTTCAGAAGACAGGAAAGTATCTTGTAGTAGGAAGTGCTACTGGGAATTTATTGCTGTCATTGGCTGTCTACGTGATTTTTGCTTGCCCTTCCTTAAGGGAATGTTTGCTAGACTAAATAAAATTTCAGATATTTCTATTGTTTGGGCTATGAAATGGATACTATCAGCTGATTTATGGGAATAGAATACAAGATATTAATGTGCTTTCTGGGATCTGCCAGAATAATCGTTCTGGGCCATTAAAAAAAAAAGTGGATGAGAATTTCGTAAGACATAACAGTTAGGAAAATGATTTCTTGGTATTTGTTATAAGTGGAGAATGAAGGAATCATCAGATGCAACGTCTTCACATTTTGCAAAAGCAAAGAAGGAATCTGCTCCGATAAAAATCAACCCTAAATATGGTCTCATCTTCTTCAGTTTAATAAATATTGGGATTTTTTTCCTACTCACTGCTTTTTGCTTTTTCTTTCTCATTTTCTCTATTTGCATTTTATTCAGTTTGGGCAACAAATGAGATTGGTCAATATTCTTTGATGTTCAGAGATGTCTGACAATGCCTACAATTGTTCAATATATAACTACTGTCACCAAAATCACACTGGGATATGTCATATTAATTTACATTTTCATCTCAGGTAATATCTCATTGCTTTCTTTGAGAAATCTTTCCTATTATGGAGACCTAACATGGCTTTATATCTGAAATTCTGCAATAGCTTAACATTAAAGGTTACAGTAAATTGCCTGCAGTTTCCTTCCCCCTCTCTCTCTCTGCTAAATTGCACCCACATATGGTTAGCTGCTTCTTTCCACTGCAGCCAGGCAGTCCCCTGGGAAGATAATTCATCTTTTCTACCTCCCTATGGAGAATCACTCACTGCAATGTCACTTCCAACCATGCAACTGGTAGCTGCTGACCATGAAATGTTATCACTTGCCAATAGCAAGTAAATGATCTCCAGCATATTCAGAATTGTTGAGATATCTCAGTCCTGGATGTTTCAGCTGTGGATGTGAAGTGACTAAGTTAAGGGATGCAGCTGCACCCTGTACCCCTGTTTTTACAGCCTCTGTACAATATTGCCCTGTATACCCTGCTTTACACTAGTACAACATGAAGACATATTTTTAAATGTGCTACTTTGTCAAAGAAACAGACATCTCATACTGTCTGAGCACCTTAACAACAAAAAACCCCACATGAAGAGCGAGATCGTACCACTGCAGCTAAAGTCCAATTAATCTGTACATAAAGGAACAAATGAACATGTCTAATAATGCCCATAAATGTACTAAACATTTCTGGAAATTTCTAGGCCCTTTTTGTCACACACTGCGGAGAGTCAAGCAAGTTTACCCACATCAACATGAATCATGGTGATGGGCAGGGAAGAGGCAGCAGAAACCACTTGCTGTGGTGGTAACACAGCCAATATGTTGTAGGTACTCAGGATCAGAGCTGAGCTCTGTGAGTGCAGCAGGATGCCAGTCCCCCTCTTTGGGGGCTTGCAGAGCTGGCAGCAGTTACAGCACTGGGCAGGAACTAGCAGAGCACAGAGTGACGCAAAAGACAAAACCATGGAAAAAGAAATATGTTAGAAGAATTTGTGGTTTAAGTTTTTGTCAAACTGTCAGCTCATGTAATTACATGAATGATTTCCTTTCAAACCACGACATTAACATTTTCCTCTTGTGTTCCTGCTGCAGTTTCTGTAGTATTATTCCTCTAGCCACAAGCAAGCAATGGATTAAAGCATATACCCAAGCAAGAAATGGCAAATCATCTCACCTATGACAGAAACACACCCCAGTGGAGCGACAAGAGCAATGGGGGCGAATCCGTAGGCTGTGAAATTGCCCACCTCTCCAAGCCCTAGGAGGATAATCCCACACCACCACAGCTTGCTCGTGTAGTAGGGCTTCTGCTCCGCTTGGCAAACCAGTCGGCGATGAGCGCATTTCTAGAAAATTAATTATTAGGAACAGGCATGAAGAGAAAGACTTCCATTGTGTTCTTATGTCTGACAAAAGGGGAATAATTAAGGGGGTTGTCAACTTCAAGTTCCAGGTGTGTTGAGGTTTTCTTTTTAAGCATGACTTTGAGCTTGTTGCTGCAGAGCTTTGTGTTAACTCGGTGCTGCTTCAGATGTGCTTTCCTAGCCATGGTGAAAAGGGCTAAAAAATTAGGCCTCTGAATAAACCTGAAAAATGCTAAGTGAATACTAGCTAGTGCTTTCTAGCTATCACTACACACATCTGTTCTTGTCTCAAAGCAAAGCTCAGCAGTTGTGCTCTGAATCTGGAAACACTCAAAGGCAGGAGACGGGGCAGAATCAGAACCGTGGCAACAAACTGGGACAGAGGGAACAGACAACAGGGTGTTCCTGTCTATGAAACCTATCCTTGCCAGAAATATAATTTCAAAATGGAAAAGGCAGCACTTAATCACATCTTCTGTAGGGAGGACTCTAAATTTATTAAATAGAATTTATGATTTGGCTACAATCTCCTGTTTGACCCTAGAAGGAGATCACAAGTAAAGCATTATTTTCTAAAGAAAAAACAGTTGGCACAGGTATAACATCTACTCAAGTAATACTTCATCAACACTTTCTGGTACATGAAGAAGGTATCATTGACACAAGTTGTAATTGTTTTCTCTCTGGCTGTACAGCAAGAACCCGTACATAGCACAATAATTTGTCTTTGATCACACTGATCTTCTGAAACAGAGTCCAGGCAATCTCCATCAAGAAAGTGTCATAACTAGGAATGATGCAATGTTTACCACATTAATTCTGCAGATTATCATTTCCTTTTTCAAATTGCTCTCCAGTTTCTCTGCACATGGGTCAAAAAAGGTGGAAATCAAATGATACAGTTATTACAGTACAAGTGGTGGTAAAAGAAATTTTTTCTCCATCACTTGATATCTGACTTCAGAAGTCTCCCTGCAGAGTGTGGGGAGGTTGTAAAGAATTTTCCTCATACTCTCATCCTTCTCTGTAGGCCACTTGATAGAGTATGGGCCAAATAGCAATGTCTGCAACACCCCATAGTCTTAGTCAGTGCTCTAATTGAGAAGATGCAGCACATTATTGGAGCTTCATGCTGTGGAATGTGTTCAAGGGATGAAATTCTAGGAAGAAGTTTAGCCCTCCAAGGAGAAAAAGAGCAAAAGGAAGTCAAACTTGAGACACTTGTTCTTCACAGTAACATCTAGAATTTTCCAGTTTTATAAAAAAGGAAACAGAAAAAGCCCAATAAAGATGCAAGTGAAATTAATATTAAATAATACTCAAATTATTATTCAAGAATACAAGTTTCTGCCGAAAATTAAATAGGACAAGTTCTCAACTGAATCCTGAGATGTCTTTTTACCCCAGAATTTTGTAGGATTAACTTTTGAGGGCATAGTGAGATTTAAAAGATGTGAAGCAAACACAGGAAGGTGAGCTCAGCAACTACCCTACAGCCTTCTTTCTCCAGATGTCCATCTTCTTTGCACAGTAATGTGTGCAAATGGTATTTAGGTGGAGGCTGTTTATAACTCAGCTATATCTGCTAGAGGGAGGAGAAGCAGCATAATGGACTGCATGATCAGAGAGGGACAGAGAGTAAAAAAATTTGGCCTGCCCAATTAATATGAGTGTGCAAATAAATGTTGAGATCCAGGGAAAGTCATTATTCATGTTTAGAAGATACTGTTACTAAATGGAGAAAAACCTAATTTAAAGGGTAAAAAAAATTTCAGTTGAAACTTTCTGTCAAAAGGCAATGAGAGCTATTGGGTTTCCCTAATCAGCATTTAAAAAGCTGGTAATTCAAATCCAGTAAGGGCTGTTATGATGGTGGCTGTCAAAAGAAATCTGCCTGTATGCCTTAGTACATTCCCTTGCAAAGCCCCTTACACATCCAGTATCCTCAGCAGACAAAAGATATGAAGTCTGAACAACCTCATTACTATGGCTAGACTGAATTTCCACTTCACCTTCACTTTTCTTCACTTCACCTTTACCTTTCCACTTCGACTTCAGAGGTTTTCCTAGAGCCTCTCCTAGTGCTGTCACCACCAGCAGGTTGGAACTCATGTTGGAGAGGCAGCAGTCATCTCAGCTTGCCTACCACCTCTGGCTAAACAGGTTTCTTTCTATGGGATTCTCCAGCTAATGATGTTTAAAATAGGAGAGAATCACTGAAGAACCTTCTAGCATTAATGAAGTGAGTTACTATGAATAGAAGTTTTCACATTCCACAACTTTCTGTTTCATCCTTTACAGAAAAAGCGAGAAATAGCTTTATATGAAACCTGTACAACTTCTAAAATACTAGCTAGCAAAAATACTTCTTCTGGACAATTTACACAACAATGTCTTCTGCGCTTTAAAAATTTTTGTTAGAAGACCTAAAAATATAATGAAGTCTACAAGATACAGATTATAATGAAAAATTTAACTTTCTACTGAGTATGTATTCTAATTATTAAAACAGAAAGGATTTTATAAATGACATCCCACAACCCTTTACCATAGTTGTAAGGGCAGCACCTCCCATTACTTTTATGATTTAAATAGTATTTACTCAGATTATTTTATCTTAATTGCAGAAGAAAAGCTAAATTGGTCAAAGTCATTTTGGGGTCCAATATTGTAAAAACCTTTACGATTTTATGCATTTATGGAACAGGTCCTCAGGGAGTGGACTCAGAAAGATGCCCTCCTTGATCTGCTGGTTTGTCAACAGAGCAGATCTCATCAGGGGTGTGGTGACTGGCGCCGTCTTGGCCACAGAGACCACAAAATGCTCGAGTTTAAAATCTTTGTTGACAGGAGGAAAAGTGCAGCGAAACCTCAACTCTGGACGTGAGGAGAGCAGACGTCAGGCTGCTCAGGGAAGTAGTTAGAAAAATCCCCTAGGAAATGTTTTTGTAGTGCTGGTCTGTCAGTGCTGGTCACTTTTAAAACATCACCTCCTAAGGGCACAGGAACAGCAATTTCCCAATGTCAGGAGTCAAGCAGATGAGGCAGAAGGCTGGCTTGGCTGAAAGGGTTCTTCTCTCGGAAATAAGACAAAAAAGGAAGGTGTGTGCCCAGTGGAAGTAAGGTCAGGTGACCTGGGAAGAATACAGAGATGCAGCTTGCCACTGTAGGGAGAAAATTTGTGTGGCTAAATCTCAGCTGGAGTTGAAGATGGCCAGAAATGTGGAGGACAATAAAAAGAGATTTTTCGGATATATAATAGCAAAAGGCAGCATAGAAGTAACATCAGCCTGTTACAGGATGAGGATGGGCACCTCACAAACAGGGACCTGGACAAGGCAGAGGTGTTTAAGGCAGTCTTTGCCTCTGTCTTCCACAAGGATGACAGACAAAGGGCGTCTCAGTGCCCTGAGCTGGAGGACCATGGCTGTGAGAATGATCAAATCCCA
>VZRS01011291.1:261932-277430 GCA_013398055.1 Ifrita kowaldi
AAACCTCAACTCTGGACGTGAGGAGAGCAGACGTCAGGCTGCTCAGGGAAGTAGTTAGAAAAATCCCCTAGGAAATGTTTTTGTAGTGCTGGTCTGTCAGTGCTGGTCACTTTTAAAACATCACCTCCTAAGGGCACAGGAACAGCAATTTCCCAATGTCAGGAGTCAAGCAGATGAGGCAGAAGGCTGGCTTGGCTGAAAGGGTTCTTCTCTCGGAAATAAGACAAAAAAGGAAGGTGTGTGCCCAGTGGAAGTAAGGTCAGGTGACCTGGGAAGAATACAGAGATGCAGCTTGCCACTGTAGGGAGAAAATTTGTGTGGCTAAATCTCAGCTGGAGTTGAAGATGGCCAGAAATGTGGAGGACAATAAAAAGAGATTTTTCGGATATATAATAGCAAAAGGCAGCATAGAAGTAACATCAGCCTGTTACAGGATGAGGATGGGTACCTCACAAACAGGGACCTGGACAAGGCAGAGGTGTTTAAGGCAGTCTTTGCCTCTGTCTTCCACAAGGATGACAGACAAAGGGCGTCTCAGTGCCCTGAGCTGGAGGACCATGGCTGTGAGAATGATCAAATCCCACCTGACCCTGAACTTGTGCAGCATCTACCGCTCCAGCTGGATCCCTACAAATCTATAGGGACTGATGGGATTCATCCAAGAATCCTCAAAGAACTAGCTGATGTAATTGCAAAGCCTCCCTCGACTGCTTTTGAGCAGTCTTGGGAATCTGGAGAGGTCCCAGCTGACTGGAAGCTGGTGAACATTGTCCCGATTTTCAAGAAGGGCAAGAAGGAGAACCCTGCAAAATATACACCTGTCAGTCTCATTTCAGTGCCAGTAAAATAATGGAAGAGATTATTCTGGGAGGTATTGAAAAATACCTGGAGGACAACATAGTCATTGGTCACAGCCAGCACAGCTTCATGAGGAGAAAGTTCTGCTTGTCAAACCTGATTTCCTTCTATTATAGGGTAACCCACCTAGCTGATCTAGGAAAGCCAGTTAATGTAATCTTTTTGGACTTCATCAAAGCTTTTGACACTGTCTCTCATAGTATCCTTCCTTCCTCCCAGGTTCAGTGGGACCACAAGTGAGTCACAGCTGGTATTTCCTTCTGGCACATTCAAAGGAGGAGGAGTTATGAACATTTCTTCTATTCCTGTATGACAATCACAGCACAGAACAGGTTGAGAGCTTCCAACTCCAAGCAACTACAGCAGGGCACTGCTAGATTACATTTAATGAAAGAGAGAAGGTTTATTAAATGCAACAAAATTTGCATTTTGAACTTCACCAAAACCAAACTGCAATGTAAGTACTTGCTAAATATAAACAATTCTGAATAAAGAGAAACCATATCATACCTGTATATTCAAAGAGACACTAATGAGAAAATTTGAAGCAGCAGCAAGTAAAACTCCAAAGAGCTGAGTCTGCAAATCACAAAACAAAGAAATACAAAAATACTTATTAGTTTAAGAAGAACAATATAATGGTGGCTTTCTCATAGCACATTATAATCCAATGAAAACCAAGTTATTTTACTTTTCAGTCACTGAGTTCATGCTGCAGTGAGTAAAGTGATAAGAAATACCTCTGCACAGTTGACTAGGGCTTAAATAGTAAACAAGTGGGAATGGAAAGGGCGTGTCAGTGGTTTTGCTGTCCTTCAGTAGAACACCTTCTTAAAGCTCATGAAAGAAAAAACTAGGCAGGTTTCCATTGAAAACCACATACAGGGTTTTTCCCCCAGAAAATGACCTGGTTTTTACATTATCCAGAAGGCAAATCATTATCAATCAAACCATTCCTATTGCAACACTGTTATCTTATGTGTTAACATATCCACTATTTGACAGGGCAGCCAGGAACATAGGTCTCCTGACATTTTCTTTAATGCATTATTTTATTTCATCAAATAATCAGACTAATCAGACTAATCATTTTCAGTAACATTTGCAAACTTTCTATGAAGCCAAGAAATTAAAAACATTCAAGTAGGATTCAGTATTTTGGAAAGCAGTCATTTAAAGAAGCCATTTCAGCAACGTCAAACAACAGGTACTTGATAGAGCTCTCTGTCCACTTTCAAAATGTTCTTACAAATTGCAAGCCATCCTAAGTGTATTAAAAACCCATTCAAGGTCACTTCTACAGAGCTGTGAGGAGCCCCATTAGCTTGTAGAGAAGACAAACATACCATCAGTTTTTATAAACAACGTCATGGTAATATAACCCAGCATAACAACTGTTTGCAGGCTGTAAAGCACCATCCAACTCCATGCTCACAGCCTCGGGTTTCATGATATTTATCCAAGAAGGTCCATGGACAACTCTGAACACACAGCACCTACCGGCCACAGAGGCTGTTACCCGTGAACATTTATAAGGAGCAACAAGTTGCCCAGCAAGCAGGTGGAGGGGAGACTGTTGCTGTGGCTAGATATTCCCAGACTAAGAAAAGGCATTCCCAAAAGTGTGAAGAAACAACAGCCTTATTACAAATAGATTATAATATTCTTATTTAAGCCAAACAGCAGAATCCAACAATTTCCAGCCCATATGTTTCTGTAGTGGCTTAGAGTCAGCAGGAGAAGCAGACAACAGAGCTGCTCCGAGTGAATGCTTGGCTGCCTGCCAGGTGTCACCAAGACATGACTGATGGGCCCAGGGGGATTCAGAGCCAAGAATGCAGGAAGTGAGAGGGCTCCCTCTGCTAACTATTACAGCATCAGTGCCACAGCCTGGGTGCAAGAAGTGTTCAGCAAGAAGCATTACTCAAGAGTTTAGCCCATAGCCTCTGGTGCATGTCCACAGGAGGTCCTTCCCCTCCTGTATCCTCTCCCCAGGATCCTCCAGTGGGTGTTCCAGCAGCATGTCCTGGGCTCTCACACACACACTGTGTTTTTCATGCTCTGGGAACACACCTCACCGGAGCCAGTGGGAAGTGTGTGATGAGACATCTCAGCACAGACGTCTCTGCTGAGATCAGCGCTGTTACAGGGACACAGCAGCCTCCTTCCACTCTGGGGAAGTGCTGTCACATGGACACCACCCCGGCCTTGCAGAAGCAGAGGGGCTGGGTTTTGCTTCCTTACGCCTTAATGCCGTAGCACCAAATCCTGAGCACTGATCTTGCCCAAAGTTTGACCACTTCCTCCTGCACACACGGCAGCTTCAAAAAACAGCAACTAAATCAAAACTTTTTTCTTGCTCCCGAAGACTTGTACTGTTTAAATGACAACATGCTCCCTTGTGAGGAGTTGAAGAAGTGGCCTTGTCAGCCTTGTCATGAACTGTTTAAGAAAAAGGAGACAGCAGGGAATAGAAAACAGAAACTGCCACTTCAATTACCCCATCGTCTTATTGCCCGTACATTAGTAATTGTAACAAATCCCCACTACTCCCAGCAGAGAATTCAGTCTCTCTGCAGCTCTTTTAATTCCAGAGGCTGATCCTATCATTATGGCTGCATCTCTGGAGGCAACCCCTTGCAGCTCCTTCCTCCCAATTTTCAACTGGGGGTCACAAACACTGCACAGGACTCAGTAGGTAACCAGCACCCCAGGAAGGAAACACCACTGATCTTAAGCCAGACCACAGGAGGGTCTCCATCCAGCTCTGGAGGTAAAACTTGAGTGCAGCTGGTGAGCAGAGGATGAGGTCATGTGTTCCATTGGTCATCTAAGATAATGTGCTAAATCAGATCCATGTGTGGGTACTGACGACCTGAGTTCATGCCTTTAGAGGCTGTGCATCAAATCTCCAGCAGTGGGTTTTCCAACGCCCTGCATCATGGGTGTTCTCCCTAGAGTAGCAACTGCTTTTGCACCACAGTGGTTACTTCACCAGGTACCTGTGAGCTTGGCTCAGATATCACTGTGGGACACATAAGATTTCTGCCATGATGACCAGCCTGTGTCTGAGCAGAAACCATCTTACAAAGGTCAGTTCTCTTCCTGGAGCATCACAGAACGGTTTGGGTTGGAAGGGACCTTAAATATCATTTAATTCCAACCTCTCTGTCATGGGCAAGGACACCTTCTACTACACCATGTCGGACAAAGCCCCATCCAACCTGGCCTTGGACACTTCCAGGGATGGGGCATCCAAAATTTCTCTGTGCAAGCTGTTCCAGTGCCTCACTACCCTCATGGTGAAAAGCTTCTTCCTTGTACCTAGTTTAAATCTACCATCTTTTATCTTAAAATCTGTGACACTCCTCTACGCCTAACTTAAGCAACCTGCTGGTCTGCACACAAGAAAAAACAGTGCATGTGCATGATCAAGGCAAATGTGTAGCAGCAGTCTGGGCTCAAAACTTCCCCTCATAGCTCAGGTCATTTTATTGCAATGACCACATGTTTCACCTGAGCGTTGCTGTTGGCACATATACTGCACTGCCTGCTCCAGGCTGACAGGTGTTAATGAGCTCTGCTTAGCATGCTGATAGCACCAGGCTTCCAAAGGCAGGGCTGGACAGACCCCTAAAGATTAAGAGCAGAGTACGATGCCCTAAGGAGGGCAAATATCACATGGATCCATTCAGGGAGATGAGATGAAGGTACAGTAACACCATGCAGCTACAGCATGGCAAAATTGTCTCATGCAGGTTCATACTCACACATGCTTACATTAAATAAATGATACAAAAAAATGCAGTGAAGAGGAAAAGTACATTGCAAACATCTCAAATCAGAATGAATCTTAAATCAGCAGGTAATTTCTAATGAACCAGGGTTATCACATACAGCAGCACTCAAACAGAAGAGAAAAAATAGGATAGCATATCTCAGGCTAGTAAAACCACACATAAATGAAAGATAACCTGCAGCTGGAGACAGATCACAAAATGGTTCCTGTATTGCCTTGAAGGCCACCAGAGCCCTTCTGTTCTCATCTTATCATGTGAAAGGCTTCCTTATTTGTGCAGTGTCTGCCATTTAATATCCTTCAGAGGCTAAAGGACTGGTGGAACAGCCAGTTTAATAAGTAATAAACATGATATTCTCTGAGTTTCCAGTTGTGATATCCAGTTGTGATATCATCCACAGCACTGCAGAGCTTCCCACACATAAGTCTCAAGACAAACCTCAGTTGGGGAATTCAGTTGCAGACAACTTCAGAGCCATGGTACTACTTCAGTCAACTAAGGACTTCTACAGGAAAGAGCTTTAAATATTCAAAACTGTTGGCATAAAATGCAAGTTTCTTCATCACTGAAACATCTGTCTGAGCATACAGGCCACTTTGTCAGACCCCAGATTTCAAACTGTTGACACATTCTTCCAGTGCTTCCAATCATGAGGCTTGTCACAGAAACATCTTGCCCTTAAGTTTTCCAGAAAATAAAAAACAATACAGAAATTTAATTTACTTCCCCTTAATATGTTTTGGAACAAGCCATGGAAGTCACCTACCCACTTTGAAGTCCTTTCTAGATAACCCCTGAGTACACAGACCGTGGACTGACATTGTGGATCTGCCAGCATTTTCCTTGGTGGCAAAACAGGCTTGACAAATCCCTTCCTCTGGCCTGCCACTCCCTCACTGCCTTGCTTAAGCAGCCAAAATAATCAACCCGAAATATACTCCATTACCATTATGTTCTTTATAAGATACCTGCCAGTGTTTAACACTAAAGGTGGGTCAAAATTCACAATCCACAGAAAGGGTTTTAAACTGGTGACCCTGTGTAGTTTGTCAAGGGTGACACTGACCTGCACAGGGGCTGCCAGAGGGAGCGAGTTCAAGAAATGGCAAATTCACCTCAAGCAAGGCACCCTCAGCACTCAGCTGGCATCCCCATGCCAGCTACATGAGGGTGCTGCACAAGCCAAGGCGTGGGGGAGGGAGGTTTGAGCCATCAGTCAGGAGAAATCCATTTGCCACGTGGAGTGGCAGCACATTGCTATTTAAAATAAGTGAGCAGCAGCATGGGGCATGGCTGGTACGGTCCTGCTTCAAGCACTCAGGCAGGACCTGATGCTTGTTTACCAGAGCACCTTTTCACATCATTTTGACAGTATTTTAAAATGATAATTTACATGCAAAGTCTCTATTTATTGTCAAAGTAAAATAAGGGGTTTATGGCAAATGATATCTGTACCTTTGGCAATAATTCTAGTAAGTTTATCACTTGCAGACTAAAATCTGCGTTGGAGACTCAGTTATATGGTGAAATGCAATTTATCCTTATTACATGTGTGTTTTCCTAAAGCACATTAAACTGCAGTTGCCAGGTCTGCAAAATGAAAACTAAGAAAAAGGAACTTAACTTGCATTGACTAAAAGATATATGCCATTATTTATGGAAACATGCTATGCCTGTAAATTGAACTGATGAGCAGGAAAAACCCAAACACTTTAAATGTCTGTTGTCGGCTCACTCATCAAGGCTAGTTAAACTGTTGCTCCTATTTTTTCTTGATTTCTGGATGTATTTGTGATCTTAAGGTGTTCCCAACAAATTTAATGGCATTTACTGTTTCAAAAGCTATGCACCATTTACAATAATTGGGATTTTGTCAGACCTCAATGGATCTTATTAAAAAAAAAAAGAGAAAGGGGTGGAACATGTTCTAAACTTCCAATCATGAGTTAACTCTGAAGCAAGAGGAATTCAGAGTCCTTAACAAAAAACATATTTTTCAAAGAGCTACCATGTGGAACTGGGAGAGGCTTATCATTTAGCTATTATTATTCACAGAGCTCTGGCTGTACTCAGTGCTTTACAGATGTATAAATAAAACAAGGTCCTTGTTTCAATGGTTTTCATAGTGCAATTCATATACTCAGATACGGGCTAAGGTCCATATGAAGTACTGAAGGACAGCTGAAATAAGAGTAAAAGGGTAATTACCAGTGTGGGAACATGAAACAAAAATACATTTGATTTGTTCCTTGTGACACAAAAGAAAAAAAAAACATTGTTCAATATAAGAGAAGGAGAGAATTAAAATATTTGGCATCATCTTTGTTAGGACTAGAGAGAGGAGACTTGGTAACTACATTACCTCACAAGTTTAAAATATATCTTTTTCCAGTAAAGTGACAAATTGCAAAGGCTGGAATGAGAGCCTGGTAAGGTTATGAAAAGGTGGGGGAACTTGAGAGGATACAGCCACTACGGAAGTGGGACTCTTTTATTAATCTCCGTGTTTTAACCACTTTCATGAGATCCTATTTACATTCATCACACTGATTATTTTAATTAATTTATACAGCAGTTAACAAACCAAGCTGGAGAATATGAACTGTAAAATAAAGTAACGAAAGTAACTTTTGATATGCTTACTAAGGTTATATACAAACATATCCACCCACAGTACTGTTAACAAGCCTGGAGTTATTTAAATTGAAAAAGACCTCTAAGATCATTCAGCCCAACAATTAATCCAGTACTGCCAAGTCCACCACTAAACCCTAAGCACCACATCTACACATCTTTTAAACACCTTCAGGGATGATGACTCAACCTCCTTCCTGGGCAGACTGTTCCAATGTTTGAGAACCTTTTCTGTGAAGAAATTTTTCCTGCTATTTAAACCTTCCCTGACACAACCTGAGGCCACTTCTTCTTGTTCTATCACTCGTCGCTAGGGAGACAAGACTCACCCACCTCACTACAACCTACTTCCAGGTAGTTTTAAGAGACCACTATGAGTAGCAATTTTTTCCTTTTTGAAGAGTTAAAACCAGACCCCTCAACTCCTAAATTTCGATTTCTTATTCTCAGGAATGAAATCTTAAAACTAGAAATAAGTAGGAGAATGGAGTTCCAGTGCCTCACTACCCTCATTGTGTGTAATGGATTTTTACACTATTTCTGTGAATAGCCTGTGATACTTTGGGACACTTTAGTTTCTGGGATATTTTGTTGCATACGCAAAGACCGTTTAATGTTTTTAATAATGCCTGCTAGATTGCAAATAAAAACCTCTCCAATGACTGTATAAAAACATCAATCATAGCTGAAAACATCTTAATAAAAAGATTTTCTCAAGTGCCATCACATATCATCTCCATAGCAACTACAGAAATTACATACCAGGAAAAGCAAGAATAGGATTATAAACTTTTGCCAGTTTCCAGGTCCCACAGGAGAAACAGGGAGGCAAGCTAGCACTGCTTGACCTGCTTCTCCCACAAAATGGCCAGTTGGCTTGGGGATACACTTCTGTTGCTACCCAGGAGCTGGCTTTCTGGATATTCTGTTTGACCCAGTCTAATTCCTGGTGTACAAGGCAAGGTCCAAGCCAGACCACTCCAAGCCTAGGTATATTAATCCCCAGAAACTACAGTCTGTCGCATGTTGAGAGGCTGTGCTGTTCCTGTCCTTGCTTGATGGCACTCTCTGGACCCCTAAACTGAGAGCCAAGGAGGTGGCACAAGGCTTATGGGAAGCTGGAGGCAAGCTCAAAAGGGAGCTATCTGAACAACTGAGTAAATAGTGCTGTTCAGTGTTACATCAGGCAGGGCAAAGCACAAGGAGTACTCTTGGAAAGATATCTCGCTCTGCATGTACACACAAATGTGCCTCCAAGCCAAGCACAGATAGATCATTCCCTCTTGTTATTGTAGTACAAGTCTTGCTTAAGCACAAATGAGCTATTTCTGACTCCACCTCTATCAGAAACAGAAAACCCTGACAGAAATGTAATACATTATTTACCAAACCCTCAAAAGAATTTTTACATTAAAATCTCCCTTTACCAGTTGTGAGGAATGGCATGTCTCTTCCAGCATGCACCTCTCCAGCATCACTCTCAAACAAAGGCAGGCTTGTCTCCCATTCTGACTCAAGTAATCTTCTGTTAGCTGTAACTAACCTTTCCTTTGATCTTCACAGAAAATGCTTCTCCACGTCACAACCTGAGTGAACATGCTCAGTTGTTGAAACACAGAGTCACATATGTCAGACAGGGACAAACACAGGCAGGAAATCACAATGCTTCCAAGCCAGTGGCATTTCAGAAATATTCTAACAGGACTAACAACAGGGGAGGGAAAAAAGAAAAGACCTGACTGCATTTAGAATGAAGTTGGACCCATCTGTTAAAAGAATTACTTGATTTTATGGCAGGGGAATGAGCAGCCCAAAGGCCCTTCCAGTCTGCTGTTCCTGCAGAGGAGGGGTGCTCTGCAATCATTCTTTGCTTTCCTTCCTGCACCTCTTGCACTTGGCTCTCCTAGTTTCATTTCCAGAGAGAGTGTTAATCATTTACAGATAGTTCCTAACACAAAAAAAATGAGTGGACTCCAGAAGGCAGAACCTTCTGCTTAGCAGCATTATTCATTTAAATATAAACAACTGCTAGGTTATCAGTGATGATCTAAAAACAAGAGGTCGTGCACTCTGAAATATTCACACGTATGTAGATGGGAGCATACACACACCAACACACAGTTGGATGCTTTTCATTTGCAGATACTTACGTTCAAAACTGTAAGACGTAAATCTTGGAATAAAAAAACAAACTCTGAAGAAATGGTCTCACATGCAAGTTTCTTGCAAGGGCTTGAGATACAGGTAGCAGGCTGATGTTTGCTCAGCTGTCTCCCTGTGACACATTACAGTTGTACATTTTGACATTTTACTACAAACTGCAGTTTACTGGTTTAAAGTATAAAAGTACTATTAGCATTTTGCAATTCATGGCGAATGCTGACATGAGGAGTAGGTGTTTAGTTCACAAAAATTCAAAGCATCTACTTCATAGCTGCTTTCTGCAAGAGAAAACTAAGATCAGTGTAGCTGAATGATCCCTTCTATGTACTTTTAATACCTTTTAATGTGCTCTGTTGTACTTACAGAGATAACAAGGTAGTGATGTTTTTCCCCCTAGTTTTGAGTATTGTTGGTCTTTCAGCAACTGTATCTTATGTGAATTCTCCAATACAGAACTTGCTGTCTTTTTTTTCCTGCTATTTTAGCATTAGTATAGGATATAATGGTTATAGAACTTCTTCTTGACAGGGATTACTATGGAAATGGGGTCAGGAAGTTAAATTCCTTTTCAGGAATTAAAGAAATGGAGGAGAACTGAGTACCCTTTTCATGAGCCAGATGCTATTATCTCTCACATATATGCTTTTTAAACCATGCACTCCTCTTCAGTTTGTCCTGGCAGTCTCTGATGTGTAGTTATCACAGCAGCCAGCAGCTCAGCCTCACACAGCTGGAGCCACTCTTTCAGCAAGATGGGGGAGAAAATTGGAAGGGTAAAAGCACAAAAAATTGTGGGTTGAGATAGAGACAGTTTAATAGATAAAGCAAATGCTGCATGAGAAGCAAAGCAGTATCAAGAATTCATTCACTGCTTCCCATCAGTGTATAAGTCTTCAGCCATTTCTAGGAAAGCAGTGCTCCATCATGGGTAATGGTTACCTAGGAGGACCAATGCCAAATGTCTCCTTTTTCCCTTCTTCCCTCTGCTTTATATGCCGGGCATGACACCATATGGTATGGAATATTCCTTTGGTCAGTTGGGATCAACTGCACCAGCTGTTGACCATTCTGGCTTCTTGTGCATCCCCAGCCTGCACATTGATGGGGCAGTATGAGAAACAAAACACACCTCAATGCTATGCGAGCACTGTTCAGCAACAACTAAACATCCTGACTGCTAGCAATACTTTTTTCATCACAAATCCAAAACATAGACCACACAAATTACTATGAAGAACACTAACTCTGGCGAAAACCAGTACAATAGTCAAGAGATGGAGCTAGTGTCTTGATCAGGTGAAAGCTGCTATTATTTGTTTGACCGAAGCTTCTGCAGATACTACAAGCTGTGCTCTTGGTCATCTTGACATGATGACTGAGTCACTGCTGCATGGTAACACAGACACTGAATGATAATGTTCATGGTGCTTTCGTCACTGCTGGAAGCAAAAGACTGCTACTGAAAGAGAGAAACACAAAGGAAAGAAAACAATGTGACAAGAAGTCAGTAAATACAAAAACTTTGTGACAATTACAAAGCAGGAAAAAAAAAACCCAAACCAAGAACAATACCCCCAATAAAAATGGAAAAGAAACATTACAAAATAGTAGGTTAGAGTCATAAAGCAAAGTAAATGGAGTCACAATCTATTTACTCCCAAGTTGGAGCCCAAAAAATTAAACTAGGTTTTAATTGGGAGTTAACTGTGTGGGTACAAGTCTGTTATGTACACAAACCCCATATTTTGGTTGTTTTTCACAGGAACATCTTTACAGTGGAGATATCCTTGGCTGTTGAAGAAAAAGGCTTCAAGTGCAATCTGTATCAGCTGGCAAAATTACTTTGTTTTGAGCAGGAGGACAGTCAAGTCATCGAACATGCTAGCTAGGACTCTGCTGGCGATTTCAGCTCCCATGAGGCTGATTTAGTTCTAGGGAATTAAGTGTCAGCAAGAGGTAGACTTGTCCACAAGGGGATATGCACTTCTATGTTACTACTTCACCTCAGCCACCATGAAGAAGTCCTGCCCAAGGTGCCAGTATTTGCTTTGCTCTGACCCATTGCTTTCGTGTGTGGAGGGACTTCCTCCAAACCTTGCACTTCACCATAGGCCTCTGCATTACAGGGCTGTTTCTGCAACACACAGCAGGATATGAAGGGGAATATAGCCACAGAGTTGCTGTGTGCCTCATCCAAGAGTTAAACCCTAACGATTCTGTGATTTCTCTCTATCATAGTTCCATAATCTCTCTTCATTTTCTCGTTACGGGAAAAACAGTTCATACCACCAAACAAGGCCAAAGCTTCTAGCCTAGATGCTGTAAATCCACCATGAACACCATTGAGGAGAATGGAGTTATACTGGTATAACCTCAGTTTAAGCAGCACACATCTGTTTAGTTTGATACTGACTATTTACTTTCAAGCACACTGCAAATATCCCTTTCTTAAGAGCTCTGCTCCAGGTCTGGTGCTGATTCACACACCAACAGGCTGTTCTTTGAAGCTGCTGGCCACATGTTTCAAAGCCCATATTAGTCAAAGAATGGAAAGCATATCTCCCAACTGCTCACATCAGTGAATGCCGTTCTTCTGGGACAATCCCTGTTGACATTATAAACATGAGCATAACAGTTTATACATGTCACCAAAATTCCAGATGAAATAATCACAGTCTCCAGTGACCAGGTTAGTCAAACATCCTCACCTCCCTTACGACTGAAGTGCACAGACTGCAGTTTGTGCATCTTTCTAAAGCCTTGTTTTTTGAGTTTGGTCAAATTTCTACTTGAGTAATTTGTTTTCTTTTGATTCCTTCAAACAGGGCTTAATCAGACATGGCAGACTGTTGGAGACAAGCAAGGATAAGATTCAGACATCTTTTTTATCAATGCCCAAAGCAGACTTCAAGACCATAGGAAAAGAAAGATCATACTTAAGCTGCGAAGAGCAATGAAGTCTTTGGATAACAAAATTATAAGGAGCCAGAGTTACAGTTGGGATTTTACATGAAAGACAACTTTTATTTTAAGAATTATATCAATGAGTATTTCCCTGTCAGTTTACCCAGACAAAATGCTTCATCAAGGAGTCAAATGAGTGCTAGGGCAAAGGAACCAGAAGAAGCACATATTAAAGGTGGGAGCAACACCACTGCTTTGGTGGAGGACAGCAGTGTCCTAGATCCACACAGCAACCTCATGAAATCTCAGGAGCAGACAGGTGTTGGCATGAGCAGCCAGACTGTCACCCTACATCACTTTGCAACTCACAGACATGCTGTGAGACTCCAAAATCAA
The DNA here is from genome assembly GCA_013398055.1 of Ifrita kowaldi. Classification (NCBI taxonomy): domain Eukaryota; kingdom Metazoa; phylum Chordata; class Aves; order Passeriformes; family Cinclosomatidae; genus Ifrita; species Ifrita kowaldi. The sequence goes on from VZRS01011291.1 coordinate 274,688, forward strand.
CACAGTGGCCACAGCCAATTTAATTTAAAGTCCATTAGTTGTAGACTAGTCTAGAAGATGGGAACAGGAAGGGCAAAGCACTACACTAAGCCAGGCACCTCCAAAGCAGCATAGGGATTTAGATTCCTCCCATGCCTGGTCTTTCCCACTCAGTGCTGACTAAGGGAGGAGTACTCTCCCTGCTCTGCTGTCTCCATAGTTTAAGCCCTCAAGTCAGTGGCTAAGCTGGATGTCAGACACAGCCTGCACAATGCACGCCATCTTTCTGTAACATACCATTTTGAAGCAGTCCAAAGCAAAATTAAACTCTGCACTAGGTAGGATATGTGTAATTAGTGACTCAAGTGTCTTTGCATTTGTCTTCTTCACCCCACTTTCTGACAAATGACAAGTATTGTAATGTTCCTTACTGCCTAGAAATTTCCTAATTAACATTCTCAAACCTCTTAAAACAGATTAGCATAATTACAAAGCTCCTGTCTAACTTGTTGTCACCTCCACCATCAGTAAAAAAAGAAAAAATTCTAATGCAAATGTTATTTAACATCCTCAGAAAAGAATTAAAACTCATTTTACCATAGCATCTGCTGAAAAGGGAAGCATTGAAAACAGTCTGAGATTTGTGAAGAATAGCCCAGTGAGAATCAGACAACAGACACTCAGACAAGCTATAGCTGGTGCTTAGCTCTGCAAGAGCATTCTTTTCCAGTGTCCTGGATGAGGTGTCCAGGAAAAGCTACCAAGACTTCTTCAAAATGAATGGTAAGGTATCAGCCTAAATAAAAGGGTTTTGCTCGCCAGCTTCTCTTGTCTGTCAGGCTAGGAAACATTCCTTCAAGCAGCTCTGCCAGCAAGGCTGAAGAGAAGGAGATGTCCAGAATAGACAGACTGTGAGCTCTCCCATCATCAGCATTTGCATTGAGCCTGTGTGCCCCGAGCTCAGAACGTGGAACTGGGTTAGTTTGCTGTTACCTGCTGCCCAGCACCATGCTGGGCATGGCAGGGAAACTGCCACAGGCACATGACTCCTTCCAGGCTTTGTAGGAGGAACCCAAGCAGGGCAGTAGAGGTTGCCAATAACACACACACTAGAAAACTCTGTTCTGGGACCCAGAGAAGTGCCTGGTGGAAACCAGATAAGCAGGTCACTCCTCAAGCAGGCTTACAAAACTGCATGCTGCCTCCAGTCTTTGGGCTACTTTCCCACTGTTCCAGACCTGCTGCCCCATGTCCAGCCTCCTCTATATTCAGAGGTATAAACAGCTCCATGGTTTACTCCCACTCTGCTTGCAGTGGTTGATGGAAAAAACCCTGTATTTCCCTATGGAACTTGAGAGCTGGGATGATACAGACATGTTTACAGTACTCTGCAAAGGGCCAGGCAAGGGGTAATGCTCTCCTGTACTTATTTCCCTTACCTTTGAGTAATGAGTAAGTTCCCAAGCAGCAGCTGATCTCTCTTTAAGCTGGAGGCTGCAGTCTGTAAGCTGTGTGTTCATTTCACACCAGAGATGTGATCTTTACATCTTCAGGGACAGCTGATGTTCAGCAAGGCAGAATAGGTGTATGAGGCTGAAGAAAGATTTGGGCAATACTTTCTAACCAGTGTTCAATTTTGCCTTCTCATGTCAGCTTCTTGGTCACCCTAAAGCTACTCAGAACACAACCCTCAGCAGATCAGACCTACAGCTCTGGCAGAGCCTGAGAGCTTGTGTGCAAGCTGGCCCAGTTGACAGTCCTGCTTTTATGAGCCAGAGCCACAAATTCTCTTCTAGCAGAAACTAGTTAAATGGGCACTAAACCTTGGCAAGTTGCTGGATTCTTGACAGCAGAACAGCAACAGAAAACTGCGCAATGCTTACTCCTGCTTCTAGCTGCAATGAGAATATAGGAGATTCCATCTGAACACGAGGAATAACTTCTTTACTGTGAGGCTGAATGAGCACTGGAACAGGCTGCCTGGAGAGGTTGTAGAGTCTCCTTCTCTGGAATGATTCAAAAGCCTTTAGGACACAACCCTGAGCAATGTGCTCTAGGGGGCCCTGCTTGAGTGGGGAGATTGAACTGGATGATCTCCAGTGATTCCTTCCAACCTTACCCATTCTGTGATCATGTGCTTCATTGTAACATTTAAGTTTTTAATTCCCCTATGAGAGATTCAAAAAGGTTGCATTTTAAAGGCTGAGCAAGGTCCTCTTCCTAAGTTTTGATTTATTAGGGCTGAAAATAATAGACATTTCCCTAATACCTAAGAAACAGTACGCATTTTCTCCCAAACACATTTCCCAGTAAGATAAAGGAAACTGAAACTGTGTGAGCTCTGAACTCTGACAGGTAAAGAACAACAGGATGAAATAGAGTCAGTGTTTTGATACCCTTGTTTGCTTTCAGTGAACAATGTTAGAATAAAGAGCTGGGGGGATGGTGCTGAACAGGAAAAACTCCACTGCAGTCTTCACAGATGAGTACACCAGCAGAAACCTGGGTGAGGATGTTTGTCTCTACTTTCCCCATGCTCAGGGACTGGTTTACTGATTAACCTGAAAAAGCTAACACCTGCAGTGCATCAGGGAGCAGACTGGAGACTGAGAAAATAGCATTAAAAACACCTACAAAACACTTGAAGGGGGGAAAAAAGCCCAGGTGGGCTTGCCTTCACCTTTAACAGCCTTTCTCTTCCTTCTTGCAGAGGAAAGATGTACTGATTGAAACCCACCTGTGCTGTGGCCATGCTGCCCTTTGA